>VZRI01009836.1:128007-161909 GCA_013397515.1 Upupa epops
TAATACATAGTGATGTTATTTGTATCGATGTTTCTTTCTCTAACATGTTTAAGGGTAAGTGTACTTAGGGGCCAACCACATCATAAAAGCAAGGCCTGGTGTCAAATGCAGGAGAGCTGTGGCACAACCTGCTCAGAAAATTCGTTGAAGCAAATGGAACTGATAACTATCTTCAGCATGCTTGACAGGAAACATTTCAAATGCTAACCAATTGTACTTAGAGCTGACATTATTTTCTACTCTGGTCAAGGATGCTCTTGCCATCCAGCTTTACAATAGGAAGTACAAGATTCTGGAATTTGAATCTGACATTGCCTTAGTTTGTCTCATGTGGTGGTTTACAAAGGGAATATAATAAAGAACTGCTGATACATCATCTTTTACTCCCATTTAGTATGTGTGCTAAGGCCAGAGAAAGATATAGGTTCCATTAAGGCTAAGTTGCTTTGTAAGTCCTTTGGTACAAAGCTTTCCAACTTGTAACCATAAGATTAAAAAAACCCAGAAAGCTGTTGAGCAGGAATTCATGGAAATGATGCTTGGACTACATAGAAAGCCTGCAGAGGAATACAATATAAAGCTGTTTGGGTAACATGGCTGGCGAGCAGCGTTACACAAGTTGAGCTTTTCCAAGAGTGAGGCAAGCCAGACGTGGTCCTTGCAAAAGCTCGCAGACACAAGTTTAGCTTGCAAACTAGAATATGTTGCTTTTCTTATAGGAGGTTAACAGACCAGGGGAGCTGAAGGGACTTTCCTATTGAAAATAAAACCCCTGCAGTTACATCACTAAGCCCCCAACAGGTCAGCAGAAGCACAGACAGCACAAGCAGGAAGAAGCGGATTACTCCACTTTCGCTGGTTCTTGAAGGGCATTTAGCAGACCATTTTCAGCTTGAGAGGATCAGTTAGCACAGTAGGAAGGAGAGAAGGCCATAATTTCCTCTCTGTGGGAATTACCATTGAGGAATCAGGTGATCAGAAAGTTATAAGCATTTACTTCGTGAGGGTGAGCTTTGAAGTAGGGGTCACATGTTTTGTGTCTACTTATAGAGAGTCTAAGTAGCAGTCAGAAGGATTCTGCGATATTTATTTTGTCCACAGCCTGGTAGATAGTTTTTTCAAAAGAGGAGTGGGACTTAGGAGTAGGAGAATTTGTGTGAACTACCTCCATCTGGGGTATCAGTAGTACCACAACATCATCACTAAAAGCCTATTCCATCACTTGCTGTTTGTGGTCCAACATCTCCACCTGGAATGCTGAAGATGAGACTGAGATACAAGCTGTTAGCACATGCTCACACAGAAGAAAGAACAAGCTACTTGAAAAACACACCTGAGCGAGGAGATATTTTCCTTAAGCTAGCATAATCCTGGCTTTGTATTCCATGTGCAAGGTGGAAATGCCTAGTAGGAATGATGTAACGAAAAGTTACTTTACCAAACCAGACAAGTACAGAATTACAAAGTTAGGAAATCATGAAGAGCCCGTATGGTGACCATGGCAACCAGAACAAAAGGTCCCTGAGATCAGAACACTGCAATTAGTCTTTAGTCAGCCACTGTTAGCATTAGCTCCAAGTATTGTTTTAAAATGTTTTGGTATAAGCTGTAACAAAATGCAAGAGTAATCAAAGACTTAGTGACAGATGATGTAATCCAGGTGTAACCTTTAAACACCTTAAGCAAATTATAATACATTACAATATGAAAACCACACCTCTAGGGGTTAGGATATCCTCTTGAACTTGGAAGATGCTTACCCACTGAGCTTGGGCAGTTAAATTAAGAACTGTTGTTCTTTAAATAAAGGCAAAGAAACTCTATACCATATAATCAGCTTTAAGATAAGGATTGTAATCATCAGTAAAACCACAACAAAGAATGATTATGCTAATTTAGATTACAGACTATGGCCACCTGAACAATCTGGGTGCTGCCTTTTCTGTCCAGAACTGGAACAAAGCAAATACTTCCACACGCTGCAGTGACTGGTGTCTGGCACACCTAGTGAAGAACACTATTAGGGGCAACAACTGGAGCACAGAATCATAGAATGTATTGGGTTGGAAGGGATCTCCACAAGTTGTCTAGTCCAAAGCACCTACAACAAGAAGGGTCATCTCTAACTAGAACAGATTGCTCAGAGACACATGAAACCTGACCTTGAATGGCTCTAATTCCAGTGATCCACCAGCCTCATATAAAGTAAGTTTTTCCTATTGTCCAGCCTAAATCTACCTTTTTCTACCCTAAAACCATCTCAGAGCCAGTTCTACTCTGTGGTTCTCAGTGAGGGGGGATGATTAGGAGCTGGTGTTTAAGCCAGGGAAAGTCACCTTTACACAACAGAAAAAAAAAAAATTAAAAGTATCATATATTTGTAGAGACAGGGAGAGGTGATTAGTACATTCCAGCATGAAGCATGAGGTGAATAGAGATTGAGACTAACATATTTTTCTAGCTACAAGTAATTATGTGGGAAACTCCTGGAGTGGAGATTGCCAATACTCTAATGGATTATTTCTGTGGCTGTGCCAGAAAGAGATTGGTGCCAGTCTGTGGCAGAGGTTTGATTCTGTGGAGTTGTGATTTCTGAGGCAGTTTCTTTTCTACTAGTGAAAGTCTCACTTGCCTGTTAGAGTACTGCTTGCAAGGCCTGATAATGGCTATCACTGATGCCTGCAATGATGTGCCCAGTAGTGCTGCCCTGTGAAGTTACCTTTGGGGCACAATGAAAGGTATAAAATACCCTATTGTATTGCAGCTGCCCTACAAGAATGTTTTGTTAACTGTTGAGGTAAAATCACTTAGGGCTTTCCTAACTAGGTTAAGTATGTATGCCCTAGAAGGACTGTAAAGCTGTTAAGGAAAGGAACATAACCCATTCTTTCCACTTCATAAATGTAAAATTCTCCTGCAGAAATCTTCTGTAGTAGGACTGTTTGGGTGTAAGGTGCCATCTCAAAGAGAAATTAGAAATGCTGCTGTGTCCCACATGCACATGCAGCCTTATGTTGTCTCACTGCAGCCTGTCCCTGGGAAAGCATGACTTGCTTTGCTGCTGTGTCTGAGGAAGTTTGATCATGTCCAGTTGTGGACAATTCAGCATTCTAATTAGGCAGTGAAAAAGATACCAATTTTCAGCTTACTTCCATTGGTAGTTGTCAGTAGTAAGGAGCAATACATCAGCAACATAGACTTGAAAACAAGACATATTAAATAATTGTACCCTAATATTTACTTTCTGAGCTGGTCTAAGGAGGATGTTTTAATGGTGGGAACGGGCCAGCTTAAATGTTCATAAGACTCTCAATATGAAATGATAATGAAGAATAATCTGTCTGTATTTCGTCTAATGTAGTCTCTGCTCTGAATGATAGCACGCATATTACTTTCTAAGAAACACATTTACCTCCTGCAATTCATTTGACGAATTCTTTTATAATTGGCTGGTTTTGTTTTATACTTAATAGTAGCTTTATCTGAGCACAGATAAATTTATTTTTAAAAAAGCTGAAGTAGTATCAGAATAAGATTTTTCTGGCTGCGGCTATAGTAACACCTGTAATGTTTAACAAACCACAAGATGTGGAGAATAGAATAATTTACTTGACCCATAAAAGAGCAGAAGTAGTTACATAAAATGTACATATCAGCCTGCTGTGATTCCTGTTCCACACACGTCCCTGTGGCTTATTTCATTTCAGGCTTCTTTCTTTCTTCTTTTTTCTGAGGAAAATTAATTCAATGATGATACAGTTTCTTCTGGGTCAGAGAGACCAGGTTAGCCAGAAAGAAATGACTTCTCAGAAATGGAAAGATATTGTGTTTCCTGGTTTTCAATCCTGTTAGTAGCACAATAGATGGATATAAATTTCAACAAATAGAAAATTATCCCAATTGGAAAGCTGCTCCAGAGGGATTTTGAAATGAGAAAAAAACAAATGGGTTTATGGAACTGGAAACCAAAATACTACATTACTTATGTCACTTTTCCTGAAGGCATAGAAAGATATTAAAAAGTCATTAGCCATGCTAGCTTAATCACCTGAGAATCTTTGGGAATGGCACTTCAATTCCACTTTCTTAATGGCCATGTGGGTTTGTGGAAGTGGAAAGACAACAGAATTAATTCTTCCAGAGGAATTCTGTGCAGGGAAGATGGCAAAGTGTTCCTAGCAGCCCTGAGGTGAGCTCCTGCTCCAAATGCACATTTAAAGGTCAGGCCCTGTGTCAGATCTAGTCCTTCTGGCTAATACTTCAGGCTGTGCTAAGGCTGCAGAGGGTAGTGCTGGCGGCTTCTGCAGAAATTTCTGTATGTGTCTAGCAATCTTTCCAGCTGACCGCTAAAATTGCATCTTCTAGTTCTATAAGGGTGTGCATTGTGCCTCTTTAATTTTATGCTCTTATGCATAGGTGAATATACTTTTTTGCAGCAGGGTGAAAGCTACTCCTAGCAGGCTGATACTGTCACTTGGGTGTCAGAGATCTGTCTTGCCAGGAGAGGACAATTGCAATGCATTCAGGAAGCAGTGGGCTTTGTGACCCGATGTCCCTGGCTCTCAGGGAAGTGGTCTAGTGGCACTACTAGCTCCAGCCTGTATACCTCAGTACTGGGCCCTGTAAATCAACTGGTATTGACTTGGCTGGGCTGGAGTGTATGGGCCTCTGATCATTTGCTTTTGTGTAGAACAGTTCTGGATGATGTAGGGGAGAAGGGACTTAGTTGTTGTGTATTCTACATTTTAGCTCTGTCCTGGTGTAGGGGAAATAACAAACCCATGTACAAAGTAATTGCATTCTGTGGTTTGTTGACCGGGAGCAGGAGCAATTGTTTTTTATCAAGTTTATTTGCTAGCATGTTTTCTGACTTTTTGAGTGAAAGATGACCTCATGGAATCCAGGTCTGCTTTGACGACCTAGAAAACATGGCATGGGAGAGAGAGGGATATGTGTGTGTGAATTTTCACCAGCAGTTTTCACAGCAGTGTAGACTGGAACTATGGATGCTAACAGGTTGTGTTTCTTCAGCCAGAGTGACCATATGAGGGGCAATCTCACTACTGAGAGTTAGCACTGCTGATGCTTTCAGACCTGGAAATGGTTATGGCAAAAGGGAGTGTTGAAAGCAGCCCCTGCTCTCTTCTGTGAGGCCCAAAGATAGGTTGTTTTCATGTCTCTTTCTCTACCTATGCACAGTCCCACTGAGACTATATTTTTACTTTGGCTCCAGCTGTTGACATGGTACTAAAGTATTGCGATATCATGGACAGCAGGAAATCAAGGTAATGATAGGGCTAGAAAAGTAACCATTAATTCTGAATATAGGCTATATTGTGCTTAGGTCTAATTTGTATTGCTACTCCTAGTCAGTTTTAAGCTCTTAATAGCCTCTCATTGCTGATAATTATCACAGCTGAGAATTCACTGCTGGATAATATATTGTTTCTGAAGGAAACTGAGGGGCAACAAATGCAGGGATCTGTTGTTCTGCATATCATGGCTGTCTCTGTACAACTTCACTCTATTGGGAGAATATCCTGTATTTGGCTCACGGCTTTTCCTTCAAAACCTCCAAGGCAAAGATTTAGGGACTAGGCTTGTGTGGGCACATGCCAGGCCTGAACATCATGCAGGGCTTTTCCACAGCTGAGGTGCATAGCAGGATACAGGCATCTCCCATGATGGCCAGAGGGTGCTTTCCTTGACCTAGAGGCTTAGCTCCTTCTAGTTTAACTAGGCTCTTTCTGATCTAGCAAGGACAAGGAGGAACAGTTTCAACCTAAGAGAGGATACATTTCGTAGAATCATTAGGGATCGGAAGAGACCTTGAAAGATCATCTAGTCCAATCCCCCTGCCACAGCAGGACCACCTAGATCAAGCCGCTCTTTTTTCCTAAGAAGAAATTTCTCATGATGATGGTGGTTAGGCACTGAAACAGGTTGCCCAGAGAACATGTGGATGCCTCCCCTGAAGTGTTCAAGGCCAGGCTGGATGAGAAACCAGTTCTAATGGCATATGTCTAGGCCCCTGCAGGAGAGTTGAAACTAGTTGATTTTTAAGCTCCCTCCCAACCTAAACAGTTCTATGATCCTATGATCACCCTACCCCCCCCCAATAAGTAATGGGGATAGGGTGAGTAATTCTTTTCTACATGTTCTACAGGGGTTTTTGTTTTTCATGCCCAGTTTGCTTTATTTGTTCTGTTACTCTTAAAAAGTGCTTTACTAAAATGTCACTTATGAGACTTGACCTACTGTTTCTTTTTTGTGGTGTGGCTGGAATGAAGCTGAGATTAGAATTTTGAACATTATAATGTAAAAATAAGAGAAACAGAGATCGAATTTATTGTAAGTCACTGCAAAACTTACTGCTGGCTAGAGCCAACACAAGGGAGTTGGCTGGCTGGAGCTTCTGTTGCAAAGTGAGTGTTGCTCTGTTTCCCTTCTGTGGTTTATTAAAGGCTCTTGAAATGTGTGGGACAACAAGAAGCAGTTTCTTCTTGCTTCATTTTGCACAGGATCTCATTTTAGTAAGCATGGATTTGTTTGGATTTGTTTTGTTGGTATTTTTTAAAGTGAAGCCATGTCAAAAGAAGTTTATATTGTTAGTCAATAAAGTCCATTATTAGACATTCAGAATCTCAGGTACTACTCAGAGGTCTGTAGCAGTGGCAGCCATGACCTGTCCTGAAAATGTGTGAAGCTTTCTTGCTCTCTTCACATTTCCTGAAGTGTATGAGTTAAACACCTAAGATTTGTACCCCCAGGGCCTGGCCCAGGGTCAGGTGTTCTGTCACATGAGTGAGATCAGGCTTGTATTTAGTTTGGGGTGATTTCAGAATGTCTGTTGATATGGCACCAATTGATACTCGACACTGGCACATGAATTGATGTAGTAGCTGAAAGGAGACAAACTACAGGGAAATGCAATAACCAACTTTCTGGGGATAAGAGAAAATCAATATCCAAGGCAGAATTTCAGTCTTGGGAAACAATGTCAGCAAAGTCAGGCAATTTTCAGGAGATGGAGAATGGACTGGGGAAAAAGTGGTTGGTGCTTTTTTTGCTTTTCTTGTGTTTGGAGTTGGGGGTTTTTTTGTGGCCTTTTTTGGTTTATTGTGGTTTGGTTTGGGTTTTTTTTGCTTGATGGCTTATTCAAGGCCTTCAAGGTCTACGATTCACAAAGCAAGTTACAATCCAAATTTTTGAAGGCAAGGTGTTTATTTTTTGAAAATAAATGGAAGCAGACTGTTAATTATGAGGGGAGAGGTGTGACAAACTACTGTAACTTCAGGTTTGGGAACCTTTACTTGTGGGAAAACTTAATTATACTTGTTTTCACTGTTGCTTAAGCTGGGGAAAAGGGAACCCAGGATAACAGCATCAAGTGAGGTAGAAGTGAAAAAAATCAATGGAGTAATAGAAAGCTGTTGAGAAATGCAGAGTTTTGATAATGGGTAATAGCATGAAGGCCAGCATGGCTTATGGATTCTGAGTAAGCTGAAATTTCAAGCAACTTTTTATGCAGTAACCAGCTGAGCTGAAAAAGGAGAGAAGGATGCTAAAAAATAAGGACGTGTCTCTTGGGGGCAGCTAAGTTCTAAATCAATCGTTTGGTATTTTTGAAATGCCAGTGAATGTTTCCAAGCATTATATTAAAATTTCATGATCAATAATGTTCAAAGCTGCACTGCATGCAGGATAAAATAACTGCTGACAAATCACCAGTGTATGAATTTAATAAGATGTTGTTCATCAGCGTTAGCTGCAATGCACTGTCCAGATTATCCTCTTGATTAGAACTTACCTGTCAAAATAGTCCTTTTTTGTTAGGTGAACATAGATCAAAGACAGTATTGGTTGTTCTCTTGTGTATTTACTGCCAGAAATAGCTGGCTGCTTATTCAAACTTGCTGTAGCTGTTGAAGAACATAGCCTTTCTCATTTCTATAAACATATTATGGCCTGCATCAAAGCAATCCCACAAGCACTGCTGAATTCAGGACTCCATCATGCTAGTCAACAGCAGTCACTGCCCAAAAGACTTAAAAGTATAATTAGGCAAAAGCCAATGGCCAAGAAGTGGAAGCAGCTATTTCAAAGGCAGGTAGAATGTGATTACAGGGGCTACTTTAGTCACCCTTGGAAAACCCAATGAATTCAGGATTAAACCTGCTTTCCAAACATGGCCTTATTTGTCCAAGATGCTTCTTAAAATGGGTATTTAACTATTCCAGAACATCTTCAAAGATTTACCTGAAGAACTGGATTTTTATTTGTCACTAAAACTAATTTTTTAGCATATCAACTTGAATGCAGACAGAAAGTTTCTGTGTTATGATACCAAGTGCTAAATTACTGACTTTTGACTGTTATGGTAGTTAAGGTCCCCACAACATATAATATTGTAGCTTACTCTGTGTCTACTTGCTAGCTCAGTGGTTTGGATATAGAATCAAAGAATGTTAGGGATTGGAAGGGAACTCTATAGATCGTCTAGTCCAACCCCCTGCCAGAGCAGGATCTCACAGGGAATGCCACACAGGAATGCATCTAGATGGGTTTTGAACATCTCCAGAGAAGGAGACTCTGTAACCTCTCTGGACAGCCTGTTTTAAGTGCTCCATCACCTTCACAGTAAAGAAGTTTCTTCTCATGTTGAGGTGGAACTTTCCAATGTTCTAGCTTATACCCATTATTCCTTGTCCTATTACTGGGCACCACCAAAAAGAGGCTAGCTCCTTCCTCTTAACACCCACCCCTCAGTTATTTATAGACATTAAGATCCTTTAGCCTTCTTTTCTCCACACTAAACAGCCCTAATTCTTTCAGCCTTTCCTCATAGAAGAGATGTTTGTCTCTCCTTAATTATCCTTGTAGCCCTCCACTGTACTCTCTCCAGTAGAACTCTTTCCTTTTTTTTTTTTTTCTTGTTCATCCCACATGTGAGACATTCAAATCCCTCATTAATCTGAGAAATTTTGAAAACATCTATTTCCCAAGCCTTGCAACTGTTTAGCTATCTACAGGATATTCTGGATGTTCTTACTGGCTTTTCCTGAAGGTCTTCCACTTTGGGTGAGCAAGCAAGTATTTGGTGAAATGCAAATAAGGGCAGGACTACCTGTCAGATACCTGGCTTCTCACCTGTGCTGCATGGACTACTTATATGTTTTTCATATGTCATCTTCAGAAACAGAGTCTGGGATGCAGTGAGCTCTCTGCTCCAGGAATTGGCTCCACAATTGCAGAGATGATGCTTGTTTTGGTTGATAATTAGGTGCATCTTATACTGTGCAATACAGCAAAATTTCAGGAATAAAGGATGAGAACATTCTGTCATGTCTTCTTATGCCTAGAGGTATACTACTGTTGAATGATGATGCCCTCTCTTGAGATATGGAAACACTGGATTTACATCACTCCTTATTCCTACAAGTTGTTATGCTTATTAAAAGAAAAATAAGGGAACAGTTGGGACACATCAACACTGATGTCTTTACGGATGTAACATGCTGCTGTTCTCTGAGGCATTTAATCTTTATTGGTGTGTAAGAACCCTTGGTAATTTTGCAGCCGCTCTAGATGGGATCAGCTGGAAGATGTGAGTACAGGCTTGTCTGATATTTGGGATTGCAAGATGATGTCCGAGTAATGCAATATAATATTGCATTCTTCTTATTAGGAAAATATTTCATTAACCCCAAGTGACTCTGACCATTAGATCCTTTAATGTACTTTTTTAATTAGTCTGCTGAAGCCCCTACTTCGACTAGCTGTTCATGCCTTCACTGAATTAATACTTTTCCATTAAAATGGCAGGAGCTGTTGTCCAAACCTGTTGTTTGTAATGTAGTTTACATGTCTTGAAATACTCTGATGCTCCTTATGTGGCTGCGTATCTGGTTTTATTGTATTTGCCAGGGATATAGTAAACCAACTGGTATAACACAGTGTAGGACTTCACTAAGTCACAGTAACGCCTTCAGTGGGAGACTAGTTATTACAAATTAGTTAGCAAATGTGCAGCACTTCGTTCATTTATTTGGACAATTGTTCTTTGAATAATTTATGGCAACACTTCATAGTGATCAACTAGAACCATCCTACTACATCTTGCAAGAGTAAAGAGGGAACAGGAATACACCATTAATTTTGCTATTAAGCCTTTGAGAATAGGCTGGAGTTAGTGGGAATAATTATACCTGGAGACCCTGACTAAACTAGAGAACAAACTCGGACAGACAGGTAATCATGGTCCATACAGAGTCCTGATCTTTCCATGTCACTAAGGTTTTTGTCTTGGTTTTTTCTGTTTTCTGTTACTACAAGCCAAGGTAACTGATTGGATTACTTTTTAAAGTTACATTTAGCTACTGCTGGCAGGTGTAAAGGATGCATATAGATGCCCTTAAAGTTTGTTAGTTATTATAGCACTGTTTTGAAAACTGTCAAGGAGAGGCAGGATGGTGAAGTGCTAGAGTACTAGTTTGGAAAACAAGCAAAGATCTCCTTTTCTACTATTACATGAGGTGGAGCAGGGTGCCAATATTTATTTGTGCCACAATTCAGTATTGTCTCATTCACTGGACAGGCTGGAAATAACTACAGCAGGATACTGTGTGGATGCATAGGGTCTATGCACTTCAGAGAAAGCCCCAAACTTGCTGCTAGGGGCTTTCAATTCTGAGGCTGGGTGTAGCTTTGATATTACAAGGGCAGACTTCATTGCACATGGATGTGTTTGTCGAAAAATCTGGCATTTCATTACAGGGATTGTCTGATCTGACCAAGAATGTAAAGCAGTCTTGGAAAATTGCTATGCCCAAACAAATGGACCGCTACTGCAGTAACACTGTACCTTTTACAGACAGTGTGAGAAAGATATTTGAACCTTCCCTGTCTCTTCCTCTCCAAGTCATCATTGCAGCTGGTTCAGTTTGGATTTCCAAAGCAATAGCCATTCTAACAATTCAACACAAGTTTTGCCTACTTTGTATTTAATGACATGGAAGGTAGAGGTGCCACTGAGAGCTTCTTCCAGAATAGTTTTTAGCTAAATTTAGGTTTTATTTTAAATTGTCTTCTAACCTCAAGTTTCTTCTTCAATAAAAAAGTAGATTTTGACCCTTGCTTTGACATTCTAGTAAGCCACAAAAAGCATCCATCCCCAGGAGAATCCTGTGCTGGATCAAAGCATCTCAGCATGGCAGGGCAGAACAGTACACCATTTGGTTAATGCAGAGAAGCGGTACCCAGGGAAACCACTGTAGGAGACAGGGATACATGTTCATGTGTCCTAACTGTCAGGTGCTCATATACCAGAACATATATTTGTCTAGAAATGCAAAAGACTTTAAAGGTTCTCGGGAGAATCTGGCTGTCCTCTACTGAGACCTGTGGTACAAAATGTGTTCTACAGCTCCAGTTTGAATACTTCTGGTAAGAAAGGCAAATGAGAAGCTGCAAGATGCCAAGCTACCGCAGCTACCTGCAGCCAAGTGAGTCAAGCCTGCCTTTTTCCTGCCATCCTCCAGCACCCCACACCTGAGAAAACACACTCTGAGTGCATTTTGTTTTCTTATTGAATAAACACTTTTTCATTTGAAAATTCAGTTTCAGTTGCCTAAAACTAGTCCTGTAGTGAGCTAATTTGCTGTAAACTAGGTTTTTTCAAGTTTGGGGTTTTTGTTTGATTATTGTGGTTTGGTTCAGGGTACTTTTTACTTTGGGTAGGTTGGTTTGTTGCCTTTTAAATGCTGACTCTCTGAACAGTGAACTAGCTGCAAGATTTCTGTCTCAGTTTCAAAAGGAGCAGCTTTAGTTAGAACACAGAATACAAATAAAACAAAAAATAAAAAGCTATTTTATGCAAGCCCAGCTGCACATTAGTCAGGTTGTGGCATTAGAAATGTTAACTCTTTCTTTTATCTGCTGGAGCAAACGGAAAGCTCCACAGCTCCCTTGCACCTCAGGTCAACTATGAATTAGCAGATACTGGAGATGTTGAGAAGCTCCAAATATATACATCATTTGTTTGGATATTTTTTTCTCCCCAGGGTGCTCCCATGGGGGTAAGCTAAAGAAGCCACAACATGTTTTGTTCTTTTTATGAACAATTCTCATCTTAAGATGCAAACCGTCCCACCCCTGTTTCCTTTATGTCAGCAGTTCTCCTTTGTAACCTTTTCTCTTAGCAAATTTATCCTAACTGATTCTGAATTACTGCTGTCAGGAAGGGTCTTGGTCTCAAATCAACTTTCATTCTCCCTTCATTATTAGTGGCTCACATGGTCCTTTGGATATTGATTGGCCTCTGACAATCCTTGTGTGGCACATAACAAAGCAATGGTAGTATTCAGCAGTGCATAGATTATTCATCTGCAATAATTTGGGCAAAACGCAGTGAATTTTTCTGTTAGCCTGTATGCTGGCTATTACTGCAGAGTCAACATTTGCTCAAAGTTAATGTGCGTTGGATAATGGGGATTTTTGCTCTTTTTTCTTTCCTTTTTTCTTCTCAGTATGCGAAGAACAGTGAATTACCCATGGTAACTCTATGTTATGTCATGGTAAATGTTTAATTTCTGTGCATGTGTATGTGTGTGAGTGACAGCTGCATGGCACCATTTCTAAGCATTTTCAGCATATGTGTGTTGGGCAGGATAAGAAGGTTACCTCATATATTAACAACTTTAAAGCATCAGAGATTCAGTATCCTGTGTTTGTACTTCTCTTTATGCTTTAATCTGTAGCACTGAGGTGCTGGGAAAATACGCCTTGCCAGCAAACTCTCCAAAGCTTGTGAATCTTTGGAGAGTGTAATTAATGTTCTTTGAGACACTTCCAAGCGAGGAGAGAAAGAGAGTATAAATTTACTCCTACTTCTTATTTTTTCTGGGCTCAAACTCTCTATGTCCTACTGGTTCTACTCAGAATGAAATGTCACTTCAAACTCCTTTGAATTATTGATAACTTCCAGGTTTCTGAAGAAGACTGTGACACATTTTTGACTTTTTTTCTGTGAGCTTTACTGCTAACAAATCTTAGGACACACTAATAGCTTCCTAGAGAGCTTTTACACTGGAAAAAAGAACATCAATTGAGAAACATCCATATCCAGTCAGGGCAAAGGTCTCTCTTAAGCAGCAGCCCATGTATTGTGTGGTGTATCACAGAATCACAGAATAATTTGGAATGGAGGGGATCTCTGAAGGTCATCTAGTCCAACCCCTCTGCAATGAACAGATAGATCTTCAAGTAGATCTTCATGTTGCTCAGAGCCTTGTCCAACATGACCTTGAATGTGTCCAGGGCTGAGGCACCTACCATCTATCTGAGCAACATGTTACAGTGTTTCAGCACTCTTACAATAAAAAAATCCTACCTTAAATCTAGTCTAAATCACTCTGCTAAAAAGGGTTTCCCCATCTTTATTATAAGCTGCCTTTAAGTACTGAAAGGCCACAGTAAGGTCTTCCAAGGCAGACTGGTCAATGGGTCAAAAAGGAGACGGAAAGCAGTCACAAGTGGTGTCCCTGAGGGAATTGGTCTGTTTAATATTTTTATCAATGATTTAAACAGTGGAATTAAATGCACCATCAGCAAGTGTGCAGCTGACACCAGGCTGAGTGATGCTGTGGATAAGCCAGAGGAACTCAATGTTATCCAGAAGGGCCTGATCAAGCTGGAGAGGTGGGCCCAGTTGAACCTCATGAGGTTCAACAAGAGCAGGTGCAGGGTCCTGCACCTGGGTCAGAACAACCCTCATTATCAATATAGGCTGGGGAAGGAAGGGGCAGAGGGTAGCCCTGAGGAGAACAGTTTGCAGGTGGGGGTGCGTGAAAAGCTGGAGATGAGTGGACAGTGTGTGCTTGCTGCTCAAAAGGCCAGTTGTGTCCTGAGCCATGCTGAAAGAAGTTTGGCCAGCAGACGGAGAGAGAGGATTCTGCCACTCTGTTCTGGTAAGGCATCACCTGGAGGTGGTATTTTTCTTCCTGGTAATTCAGTTATAAGTAGCAGTGCTAGTTGTTGATCTGCTGCTGCTTTCTGTTGCCACTGA
This sequence comes from Upupa epops, assembly GCA_013397515.1. Lineage (NCBI taxonomy): Eukaryota > Metazoa > Chordata > Aves > Bucerotiformes > Upupidae > Upupa > Upupa epops. Next base: position 142,073 of record VZRI01009836.1, read on the forward strand.
AGTAACTGAAGGTTTTAGGATATGAGAGAATGTAATAGTTCTTCTGTGCTAATTAATGTAGTACAATAGCCAGAGCCAGCTATGTGGCTCTTCAGATGTTTTTATGGACTTTGTATGTAACCTTTCTAACATTCAGAGTGCCTAATTTTGTTCCTGTTTATTTGACTATGGCTTCTGCAAATTTAGCTTGGATCAGAAATCATCCAAGTTCAATAATAACTCCACATATTTCATTACCCATGTTCACTCTTTTCCCAGTCCAGCATTTAAAACTGAGGCAAGAAACACATTTAATTATCTTGTAAAATACTGAAATTATTTCCACACGTAACATTGGGACTATAAGGACAGTAACTTTTGATTACTGAAATACAACATTCCTACTTATTACAACATTCCTTGTAATTCCAGGTACAATGTTACTTGCCACCTGTAATAGATGGCAAGGAAGACTCAGCTTCTTTGCTCAAAGTGGTACTGTACTGTATAGTGTGTTTGGTAGGTGATGACTAAAACCATGTGGATTAGGATGTCTTTTGCTGTGTTTCTGCTGATGTTAGTGGATTTATATCTTATCATGAACATAGTCCAAACAATGTCTTTTAGCTTTTGAAAAACAACAGCGTGTACCCTGCTAATACCAGTTAATACTTTGGCCAAAGGGAAATGGGGAAATAACACTATTCACAAGAGTACTTGGCATGCTGAAACAACAGGTGTTGCAAACAAACTTCTGAACTCTGGTACTGTCATGGGGATCCGCAGAGGCAGATCCAGGTCCTCAAAGATTGGATTTTCAGTATTGCTTGTGGAAACCTGTAGGTCTAAGGAGACTGCTCTTCAGAACATTACAGGCACAGAATAGTTTCTCAAGGCAGGTAATGGTCTGCAAAAACAGAGACCTCTGCTCCTTCTGTTGCCCATTATCCAAGTGACTTATGTGTAACCCCAATTTGCACACACAAAGCAACAGGGTGAGACTGATGATCATCTGTTAACCTCCCTGCAACTCGGTACGAGAAGGATGGATATGACATTCAATGCTTTTTATAAAAAGGCGGCACTACTGCCTGTGACCCTCTCAAGGTGCTGGTACAGCTGCAACTTGCAAAGCAATCAAAATTATTAGAATTTTATTTATCTTTTATTTCTGTGAGACTTAAGAATGTGTATTGCTGATCACCAACATACTTAGGCACATGATGCTTTGAAAAGTATTCAACACCTCATTGTTGCAGCCTTTAGTGGGGGTCAGGTAGAGTGTTTTCAAAGCCTGTGTTTTGTGCCTCTGATGGGGAAGGATGACTTCAGATCTGCTGCCCTTCCAGGTGAGCTCCAGTGCATGTTAGCAGTTCTACTAGGCTGCCTAAGCAGTGTTGTAAAACATTGTGAACCATGGCTCAAACTCTTGGTAATGATGACCAGGTTATTTGCCTCTACTAATTATTTGAACCTTGCTGTGATGAATGAGCTCAGTTGATCTCTGTGCATAATTTCACTTGTGAGTGCTGTTATCTTAGGCTGTTTATGGCTTTCTCTTGGTTCCAATTACACTAAAATGTAAATTAATCTATATTTCAAATGTGGTTTCTTCCTTTCTAGAAGTGTTATCGAGACTGTTAATCCAAATGTATTTCTAGCAGAGAACCTTGATGCAGTCTGAGAGCTGCTTGTAGCATCAGCATAACTGATGGGGCTGACAGAAGCTAAAGCTTCCCAGCAGAGCAGGCAACCAGATAAACATTTGTACAACATCTCATCAGTTTTCCTGCCAGTGACAGTATGTATGGCAAAAGTGGGGGTCTGCTCTGCCCTCGGAGTGTTTTGATCACCTTAACTCTGAGCTCTTTTGCTCATCACCTTCCCTTCAGAGGAATATGTAGGAACCTGTGAAGGTTGGAGTGTAAAATGTCCAAGCTGTGGGTTGTTTCTTTCTCACTGTGGCTGGGAATGTACATAAGGTGTCTGAGGGACCTGGTAACAGGAGGAAGAGTAAAGGTACTGAGAAGGAGAACTGTTGGCTGTTACTTATCCTGGGAATAAGAATGCTACTTTCTGTGTTATAAGGAGACCTAGCATGAGTTTCTTGAATTTATTGATGGTTAAGTAAATTGTGTGCATGCGTAGACGGTTTATTTAGAATTACACAGTGAATTTAATTTAAATTGATCTTCAAAGGAATATCAACAAACTGTTTCATTTGTCAGGGGAAATCACCTTTTATTGTTTCTAAATGAGAATGGTAATTAGAAGGAAATTTGGGTGAAAATTGCTTCTTGGGTTACCTTGTTACTTTTCTCTTCACTACACTACCGAAGGGAAATAGCCATGTCCCCAGCTCATCTGTATTCATCAACAAGTGCTCAAAAACACATGTGGCTTGTTAGTAGAGTCTGTAATTAAAAGGCAAAAGGAAATCCTAGGACTAGCATATAATGAAAACAAGGGGTCAGCTTTTTTCCTTGCTGTCTACTCTCCCCAAGACCTGCACAGACTAGTCCTAATAGAACAGCTGCTCTCATTGCAAGTGTTGTTTTCCCATGAATTAGAAAAACAAACTGAGAACTATAATCTGAACAGGCTAAGAAAACTAGTGTTGAGTTCTATCAGGTTGAGCTGCAGATACTCTTATCTAAACCAAGAAGCGGATTCATCGTGATGGTTTCATTAAGGTCTCTATCTGTTAAGTGGATGTTCATAAATAACAATGTGGTAAGGGCCAAAGTTTCATCCAAAACCCATAAAGGAATTTGTCAAATTTGTCATGGCTTTAAGCTGTGCTGTGGAGGGTTGGATGTTGGGAGGAATTTCTTTACTGAAAGTGTTGTCAGGCATTGGAACAGCCTGCCCAGGGAGGTGGTTGAGTCACCATCCCTAGAGGTGTTGAAGAGATGTTGCATTGAGGGACATGGTTTAGTGGTGATGATAGGGCTAGGAAAATGTTTTGACTTGAAGTTCTTTTCCATCTGAAATTATTCTTTGAGTCTAAATATTTAACACTTAAACTTCCAAAGCAGCTGGACACTTAAAAACAGAACCATCCTACAACCCTCCATCTCCAAGAATTTATTGTTGGGGTTTTTTTTATGCACTGAGATCTGAGAGTGAATGTACCATATTTTAGATGTGCATATAAAACTGGGCTTCTGAAGTTTTGAGATGATGCAATTTTTGAGTAGCTCTTTGTGGGATAAAGAATGAGACTTTTGGCTTTATTCGATGTGTTCTCAAACATCCCTTGTCTGTTTGCACAGCAGCAAACATCCATTTATCTTAAGCAGAAAAGGGGGGTTTAGGCTTTGAGGGTTTTAAGTGTGCCTATTCATGGGAGGGGAGATACAGATAAGGGGAAGAATTATCACGGGCATCTTACACAGCTGTGTTGCAAAGTAGCTGAGTCCTATCAGCAGTGACTATCTGAACAGAAGAAAACAGGGTTTGGGTAGGTGTGGATTTCAATCAGAATGCCATTTTGGAAACATTAGTGATATTCTTAAGATGTGCATACTTAGCACAGCATGACTCATCCTCTTAGACAATTAACAATTTACTGGGGCATAAATATGCAACAGAACTAACTCTCAAAAGATTAGTGGTTTTTTTTCATTATTCTGGGTGAAAGTAGCCTTCATTTTTTCCACAGAACATTCCTACTGCTGGGACATGATTTTGAGTGTTTTAAATTTCTACCTTATTTCTTCAATGGCTTCGATTGAGGCTATGTACTTTCCTGGTGCTGCTCATTTCTTTTGTATTGTTAATAATTATTTTCAAACCAATATATATTAAATATGTAATACAGTAGTATATATAACATGCAATAACATGAAATTATATGCTATAAAAAAGATTAAAAAACTCCTCAGCTTTCTCTCCACATGATTTTTATATCTGTTCAAGAAGATGTTAGAAAACCTAATACATAGTGCTTCTAAACCCATACCCATATGTTCCACCATAAATACATCATAGTACGCAATACTGTGAATAACTAATGGTGTGGGAGTTACTGTGATGACACCTATGGGTAAGGAATGAGGGTTTTCAATACTAACAAGTAAACAAAAAATATATAAATCTCGGGTTCTTATTAGGATAACTATTATAACCCTATATCTATGAAGACACTAAATTATTAATGGTGATTTTTTTCTTTTGGCTTGCATCATGGTTTCTGGTCACTTGAATATCATTAATATTAGAAGAGACCTCAAAGATTATCTAGTCCATCTGTCAACCCAACACCACTAAACTGTTTTCAAGCACTGCATCTATGCACTTTTGAATGCCTCCATGGACAGTGATTCAACCACTTTCCTAACCTGACCACTGTGGAGCTAAGACACTTTTCAAAATATCTGTCTAAACCTTCTGGGGCCCTAACTAAGGCCATTTCCTCTCATCCTATCCTTAGTGACCTGGGAGAAGAGACTGACCCCACCTCTCTACCTTTCAGCTAGTTGTACAGAGCAATAAGGTCTCCCCTCAGCCTCCTTTTCTCCAGACTAAACAACCCCAGTTCCTTCAGATGGTCCTCAAGGTCAGTCCTCTAGGCCCTTCACTAGCCTTGTTGGGCGCCTTTGGACTCATTCCAGTATCTCCATGTCCTTCTTGGACTGAGGTGCTGAGAACTGAACCCAGTACTCGAGGTCAAGGCCTCACTCGAGGTGGGGGACGATCGCTTCTCTGCTGCTAGCCACACTGTTTCTGATGCAGGCCAGGATGCTGTTGACCTTCTTGGCCACCTGGGCACACTGCTGGCTCACGTTCAGCTGGCTGTCAATCAGCACCCCCAGGCCCCTTTCCCCTGCCCAAGCCTGGAACACGTGTGCGTGCGCGCGGCTGAGGAGCTGCTTCTGTTTGTCCCTTCCGCTCTACCCGAGCGTGGAGCCGCATCCGCCGGCCGGAGCGCGGTTGCGCGGGGCTGGCTCCTCACACACCCCCTCGGCACTAGGCCGCCCGCCCCAGCCGTGGAGGAGGTGGAGCCTCGGCCGGCGAGGCGCTCGGGTTGGGGGTCGCCCTGGCTGCAACTCCGTCGGGCATCTCGGAAAACGCCAGCTGTGGTCGTCATCCGTCAGAAATTGTCCCAGTGCCCTGAAGTCCCTTTTGATTGATGTTGTGCTTCTCCCTTCAACCTCTTCAACTCCAGTTTGCATGACCAGTAGTGGGGAATGATGAGAGGGCTGTACTAGATCAGAGAGTTTCCTAGTAAAGTCCTAACCTGGGCCCCAGTGAGGCAGCAGGTTTCCCCGTAGGGTGGTCGGTGTGTGACGGGGAATCACCTGTGACAACTACCCCTCTCTTTTCCTTGGCAGAGGCAGTTGTAACATGGAGACAATACCTATAACGTGGTGCTGCCTGCCCTACCCATGGGCAGCTCCTCAGGTGGATCCTCACCTTTTCCTTACCTGGCACATGTGCGAGTATGCAAAAAAGCAGATCTGCTTCATAGAGACATGTTAATTCAGGTGGAAGTTTAGAGTCATTTATATTCTGATTTCATTGCTCCTGTAAATTGCTGGAAGACTCTTTGTTGTAAGACTGTGTATAGTAGGTGTTGTACCATTCTAATGTCACCTTGTCAGCGTATACCTGATCCACAGAGGACTGGGAATATTATTTGCAACTGTTGGGCTAGTTAACGAATGGCTGTAACTTAAATGTGTGAAGCGATGCCGTTTTACACTTTTCTGTCCAGAGTGGGTGCTCTGGTTCCTGGTGCTTTATAAGAAATGTCATGCACTGTAGTGAGTCAGGTCCAGTGCCAGCAAGAGGCAGCAGACAATTTTTTAATGATGCTGTCCACACAGATTGGCCAGCTGGATGTTTCCAAAGCAGGTGGCAATGTCTTTATACTTGAGAGAGCAAAATAAAATGTGAGAACTTTAAATTGGACACATCATCTCCTACAAAAAAGCTATGCAAATTAGAAACCTTTCATTAAATTCAAGCTAGAAAGAGCAGCCTCCCCATGTATTTGATCAGATTGTATGGTTTTGATTGAAATTATTTCATTTTGTGCCGAGGATTTACCTTTTAATAAATTACATTTAGTTAACTTGAATGTAATATGAGAAGTCCATTTCTGGTCCCCAGATAACACTGAAATTATACTAGTTACAGTTCTACAAATCTGACAAATCCCTGGTAATCGTTATCTTAGTGGAAATCTAATTAATAGTAGTATAGTATTGCAGTTGGACCTCCTTTGTGAAATTTAATAGTCACTTGGTGACTTTCAGACACTGGCTGCCTGGTAGGCAATACGCACTGCAAAGTGGCAGCTGAGTGACACACAAATCTCAAACACTTGGCAATATGCAGTTTACTGTGACATGGAACACAGTGGAGAAAGTTCCCATTGCCCAAGGAGACATTTGAAAGAGCTTTTTCCTTGGGTGGTTTTTTGTCTCTGTTTTTACAGAGACTATCAGAGACTATCAGAGTACAGTATCCTGTGGTATTGATTGGTTTGGTTTTTTTTTTTGCTTTCTACCTTTCCATGTGGCATGTGTAGAAATTGGAGAGAATTTATTTATTGTTAGTAAGGCAACTCATCTAGTTCAGCTGAAGCTAAATATTTTCCTCCTCAATTAAGTTTTATTTGTGCTCTGGTTCAGAAACAGGGTGGAAATCAGGTCTAGGGGAGAGCCATGATAAAACATTTGCTCTCACTCTGAAATATAGCAACCACAACAGTACACTCTGATCAAATTCTCTACCAGATCAGTGGGATCAACTTGAATTCATGCAGTATAAGAAAGGGAAGAATGTGGTGAGCATTTCACTCAGTGTTCTAATAACTTAAGCCCTTCACAAAGGTTTAGAGCTTCTAGCCTATTTTCAATGCAGTTGGTTGGAATCTGTAAAGATCTTCCTCATCCAAATAGTGTCTGGATTTAACTACAAGCACAATGCCTAGCTGCATGAGTAGATCTCAGGAACTTGGGAATATATCATGATCCTACTCAATGAGGGTTAAACTCACCCAGCTGCCACTCCAGCAACCACAGAATAACATATGTGTAATATAATGAACAGTAAGAAAGTGTATGATCATTTCTCGGCTCTAAAAGCTCTAATCACCTCGGCTTCAGTGTTCCAAATACAGTATCTAACACTGCACATGCTATCTAGCAGAATGCCTGCTCTTGCTTGTGCCTTACCTGCTAGCGTTTTTTGAGGTGGTGGGAGGTGGTTTGGTGGCAAGCATTCTCTGTAATGCAGGTGTACATTTAGGCACTGGAATAGCACTGACTGAAGGAAACAATGTTGTGCTTTACAGAAAACCGAGCTTTACATTAGATGGAAGACAGCAGAGTGTAATTATTCATTGGTAATACCTTTCACTAAGCAGTTGTGTCTGTGCTGCTGATGGTTCAGCCCATTTCAGATGCAGTGCCACTGGAATTGCCTCTCCTAGATCGGTATTGGGCTACAGAGGAAGCAGCATCTTCACAAAAATCTTGGCATGCTAGTTTTCTTAGTCCTGATGAGTACAAGGTGAAGTGAAATAGTAGGAAAGGAAGAGAAAAGCAGTAAAAGGCACAACTGCTCAACCTCTTTGGAAACACCTAGATGTAAAAGATAGCAACCCAAATAAAGCTAAGGAGAGCATACAGGCAAGTCTGATTTGTTTCTAACACACATCTAGTCTGGAATTTCAACGTTGACCAGACTGAGGAAGGAAAGATCAATTATCCCAGGAAAACATGGATTGCATTACATATGCATTCACTGCCAAATGGGGAGAGTGTTGATTACTTAACACAAAAGTGCTGAAGCCATTAGTACAGCCTTTTAGAGTTGAAATAAACATGTGTATTATATGCCCGTAAATCCCAGTGGACAAGACAACTGGTGTCGTATTTCACAGTGGATCCATTAGCAATATAATGTCATCTAACCACAAGCCATGCTAATGTCTTAAATTAGAATGTGTGAGGATTTTTCAATATATAAAAGACACTGCTACTTGATTAGAATAGACCTTTTCAGCACTGAACTGCTGCATCTGACATGAAAACCCTCAACATACCTCACTTCAAGCAAAACCAATAAATGGAAGGGTGTGAAACAGGCTTCTGAGTACACAAGAACTTCCAGGGAGTTGAATGCAATCACATGCATCCATGTGTTCCTTGATAGCTCAGGGAAAAAAAAGTCTGGGATGTCTTTCAAAAAAACTGAAATTTAGTGTTGGGTGGGTGACAAAGGATGTTTGTGCAAACCCGTTCTATAGCTGAAGGTAATTGGCTCCACTGTACAATGAGCAACAACACTTAACTGGCAGCAGTCGTGCTAACTGCTTGTGGTAAAGAAGTGGGCAGTTGTTGTGGGTCTAATGCAGAAAAGTGTGTAAAGCAAAACTTTAAAAGTCAAACCCATGACCTCAGCACAGACAGCAGAAGGACATATGAAGGGCTGCTGCCATTCTTTCATGATTGCTTTAAATGCCTTTGCCAAAGGTATGGAGGCTAATGCTGAGGCTTCAAACCTTTTCAGAAAACACAGCACTTGTACTGCTCAGCTTCCCACATAATTCCTCTGTGAAAGCATTTCACCAGTAGGACACCAGTAATTGATGCTTTCCTATGGAGCTGGAGGGCAGACTGCTAACCTTGATACTATATGGCTGGCTAATAGAAGACATAAAGGGAAGAACTGCTAGCAGCAGTACTATCTACATACTACACTTTCCTTCAGAAAGTGCAGAAAAATTAATGTTACAACTAGAAGAGTCAGTTAAGTTCAATCAATAAAGAGCTGCTTGCAAAACATCCAATGCAGTTTGGTTGTGGGAATAAGAGAGGAATAGAAATAACCTCTCTTCTGATGAGTGGAGAAGCAGGATGAGGACCTCATGCTCATAAAATTTATCTAAACCTCTTTTAAATGAGGTGCTAACCACAGAGTTCCTCTCTTAAGGTGCTGGAGTGTGTCTGACAGCTCTGATATCTTATGGGTACATGTTCTCACTGCAGAAATTATTTGATCATAGTTCAAGGGTCCTCCAGTCTAAATACAGTAGTACTTTTACCATGGGTGGCTGGCCAGCTGGAGAGTGTGAGCAGAGCTCACAGCTACTTCGTGGACCACATCACAGCCTGAGCTTGCTTGCCTGCTACAACAAAAATGCAACTTGTTCTTCCCCATTAACGTGTGGAGTAGTAGCACCTGTTTTCTAAACAAGTTTGCATGAGTGATCAGTATGCTCAACACAAATCAAAATGTGCATGTACCATATCCCTGAAAGAAGTGGGGATAATGTCCAATTTGTGGTATGGAGATTACAGCAAAAGTTCAGATAGAAGGAAAGCTGGATGAAGCATGGTGGGAAATTGGTCCTCGTTGATCTGTTATTAGAAAAGATAGCAAGACAACCTTCAGGAAAGTAGAAGGTGTTAGTACTTCTGCAGCGAAAGAAGCTTTAGACAGATAAATCCTAACTTTTCACAATCGAGTGTCCCTCATTGAGAAAAAACGCTGCATTTTGTTCCACTGAAAGGATTTCTGTGTTCCATGACGGCTCACATGTTGTATGTATATGCCTGTGCATATCTTAGAAATGTTCAAGGAAATTTCCTAGCTATGTGCAGTCAGACCTCCCAAACATTATTATTTATATATGCTTTGCTAAAAGCCAGCTACACCCTAAGAATTGGATCTGAAGCCTGTGACCTCTGACTACAGTATGGAAGGTGATACTTAACTTCTTGTTAAGCACTTTCTTAAAGCCAAAAGCACCTGTCAGATTGTCTTTTTCCTGAGAGCTAAAGGAAACTGGAATACTCATTTAGGTCTCTTTCTATGAGAACTGGTAACAAGGAGAGTATGCAAAGGACTACCTGTAGTTGTCATCCAACACTGTGTGATTTGATTTGGACAGGTTACGAAGGTTAAATTGCAGCCTTAATTAGACCTGTGGTACTGTACCAATAACTCTGGAGCTAACTGATATCTGCTGGGGTTGGCTGACAGGGCTAATTAGACTTTACCTGCCCCCAAGCTGAGCTCAGGCAAATGAAGAAAGCTCTAGCCCTGGTCTGTGGGCTTGATGTGTGAAGTACTGTTGTGTGTGGTGCTTATTTAGCATTAGATTAATGCACAGAGCAATGTGAACTAACTCACTCCCCGTTTGTTCAGGCTTGAAAAGGGTACTTTTTCAGCCAGCTTTGGTTGCTGCACTGGTAGAAGGCATCTCTAATGGTATTGCTAAGCCTGATGTGGCAGCTGCTGTTGGGTGCTGAGCTGCAGTGTTAGCTGCAAAGATGCTGCAGCCACCTTCTTGGTCTGCTCATTCATAGTAGGGACTATGCAGGTTTTTTCATAAGAAATCTGTGAAATAAGGCATGAGATAACAGAAAATTAGTTTTTTACTAGAACCCCTTGTCACCTAATGAAGGCAGCACTGCTTTGACTTATGCCATGTTGTGCCTCACCAACATCTTGTGTTTGCTGAGTGGGAAGGTCTGTGACTGCACTGGTTAGATTGGGATGTCCAAAGTCAAGGTAACAGTGGTTGAATACATTTTCTTTGTGCTGAGTGTGAAGAGAGCTGACTGGTTTTCAGCTATATAGGGAGAGACTGTATTCCTTTTGTGCTTTCAGAGCAATGGTTTTTGAAAGCTATTGCTTATGCCGCTTTAACTACCTTATAGTGAATGCCCCAGTGTTGCTTTCTTGAACTGTGAAAACTACTGTTAGAATGAAAGGCCTTTCCATTTTTATGCCAATTTCTTTGCTGGTGTCCTAGCTTGGTACCTTGGGAATCTTGATCTTTGTTTTTTAAAATGCTGGGGAATGCAAACATGCAAAAGGACTATTAGCATTCTCTGTAAAAGAAATTGTTGAGCTAACTGAATAAAATTCTTGTTTCTCATTTGCTTTCACTGTTGGAGGATTTACCAGGTGACTGTGAAGAGTCTCATTTAGTAGACCTTGTTCTACCACATACACTTTCTGCTTTGGAGCCTGGCAGTTTGCTTGATATCTTCAAAATTACTGAACAGAGCTGTAGAGGAATTAGACCCCAGCTTCCTAAAAGAATTAAAACAATAAACAAGGCTGCTGCATATCTATGTATTCAAGGAGGAGACTGCAAGTCTCTTTTATGTGACTGACTTCCCATCTTTAAGTGAAGAATTTTCAGATCTTCACTGGATATTTTTCTAAAGTAGTTTGATTGCTGTATTATTAAAGTATCTAAACTCATCTGGTCCATCTCTTGTCAGAATATAAGCAGCATTCAGTGTAGCTTAGAGCCTTGAACTGAGCCAGGAAAATCAGTTTTACAGTTTATATCTGTATGAGAATGCTTAATAACCACATATTCTTGGCTTTTCCACATTTTGACAAAATTCCCAGTTAAAAATGAATCTGTGGTTGGGGTAAGAAAAAAAAACTTTAAAAAACATCCCAGTTTTGATTTCCTAGGGTCTTCAGAACACAATAAAACATCTTGCAGCAGTCTTTGTACGCTGGACTCAGGCTTTCTTGGGTGACTTTTCCTTACAGAGGGGCCAGTATTCCCTGCATTCTGGTGTTGCATGAGTGGCACTTTATGTTTCTGCCACCTCTTGTACTGGACTGTATTTTTAAGGGATATCAGAGCCCTGATCTCCTACAGTGTATCTGCAGCACACAATCTGTACTCTGCGTGCTCAGATGCAAGCATATGTGGCATACTAACATATTGCTCCTACCTCACCTCTTTTCAAGATTATAAAAAAACCAAAGTGCTTCAACTAAGACAACTTATTTTTGCTCCCTGTTTTGCCATCTACTGCAAATATATTTGGCATCCTGCTAATCAATGCTGACTGGGCTGCTGTGTGCTCTCTTATCTGTGTTTGACTATCTTGTCTGTTATGATTTACTGAATATAATTTTGTTTTGTTATAGCCTAAATTTTGATGAAAATTCTTACCATGTCTGCTAACTCAGAATGAGATTTATTGAGAGTGATGGGAGAATACTTATAATGTGCGGTGTACTGAATGAAAATACACTCTGAATAATTGCATTTGTTTTATATCTGCATGGGTAAAATACTGCAAAAAGTTAATGAAAAAAAAACTGACAAAAAGAGGACAGGATAAAGATTATGAAAGGATGGGGAAAGTTTTGTTTTGCTTTGACCTATTTTTCTCAAGACTGAGTATTTTATCTCCAAGCTGCACAGTATTTATGGGGTTTCTTCTGAAGCCATTGCTTTTTGTTTAGAAAACTAGTTAAGATGTCAGTCAGAGGTTTGAGCCTTGAGTAAATAACCAGGTTTGCCTTTTCTCATTTTGAGTCATATGTAGCTACTACTGTGGGTAGAAGAAGGGGCTTTGGGGAGAGGAATGCAACTGCAGAAGCATCATGATCTACTGAGCAGTGCTAATGCAGCAGGGGAGGGTGTACTCTAATCCTGTTCTGTCCTCTGGCTTCCGTACCAACACATGCCTGAATCTTTGCTTTCTCACACTTGTGATGTCTGAAGCAGAGATTACGTGTGGATCTGGCCCAATAAAATCTTGAAGTGGGGTATTTGTGTCTAATAACGGTGAATGAGCTTCAGCTTTGATTCTGTCTGGCAGCTCTGGGGCTCAAAGTTGTCCGTAATCTGTAAGGTCTTGATGGTACTCAAATGACAGGTAATAATGATAATTATCTTTTTCTATGCCTTGCTAAAGGACTTGGGTGCAGTTATGGTCCTTTTTTTTCTACCTTATGCAACTGCATGACTGCTAGTTGTTCCTCCTACAGTAGGACAGATTTTCAGTATGGCTGGTGTTAAGTGTCCTGCACTTTTATAAGGGATTCAAGATAGGTAATAAGAGCCCCAACCTGCAAAACAGCAAAACAAAACCACACCACAAATCCCCTCAAGGCATCTGCACCAATATTGTCACCTTGCTGTAATTTCTTTCATAGCAGTAGGTAGGGTAAAACTTAAAACATCACTGTAGATTTGTGATCAAGTCATGTAATGGGGCAAGACTGAAGTAAGTCAAACAAAACAGAAATGCACGCCGTGGCCTCACTTGATCATCTTTCTCCCTCGCTCTGTACTGTATGCAGCAGCTGACATCATGGAAACACAGAATCATTAGAAAAGACTTTTTTAAGATGTAGACATTAACCTCACTCTAAAAGTCCACCCCTAAACCATGTGTAGATGTGGAGCTTAGGGACAACTTTTAAACATGCCCAGTGATGTTTATTCAGCCTTAATCCTGGGCAGCCTGTTCCAAGGCTTGATGATTCTTTTCATGAAGTTTTTCCTAATGTCCAACCTAAACTGTCCCCAGCAAAACTTGAGGCCATCTCCCAAGTGGTTTCTTCTCAGTCTGGAGGAAAAGAGACAAACACCCACCTCTGTATGCTGTCTTTGCAGATAGTTGTAGACAGCAGTAAGGTTTCTTCTCAGTCTCCTTTTCTCCAGACTGACCAGCCCCAGCTCCCTCAGCTGCTCCTTGTAAGGCTTGTTCTCCAGACCCTTCGCCAACCTTTTGGTGGACCCACTCCAGCACCTCATAATGTGTCCTGCAGCAGTGTTCCTCTCCCATGTATGTGCTTGTAGAGCACAATTTAGTGAGCACCATGCTGTAAAATCACTATTTATTGAGAAAAAATGGCACATTTTCTTCACACCTATGGAATTTAGAAAAAGTTGTTGTGTTTCATTTTCTCTGTAGGGGAATAAAAAGTCTACTTAATCTTCTGGTAGGTGAGTCTAGGATAGATATTCACATGAACTGTTCCCAGGAAGGGTGGCCCAGTAAACTACATGTTTATTCTATTTAAGGTTCCCTGATCTGCTGGATAACCTTAGGCAATTGCATCTGGCACTACAGTTGTCTGTCTTGTCAGCTGCTTCTTGGAGTTGTGGCTAATTTTTCTATCCATTTGCATAACAGGAGCTATTTGCATTTCAGCCCACAAAAGTACCATGGCTTGCTTTCTTTGGCTTGTTAGAAGAATAGTGTTGTCATCTGTCTAGAAGCAGCCTGGCTGTGGCTTCTCCTCCTTGACTCAAGTCAGCAAGGCCTTGCTGAAGTGCCTTGTATCGAGTAATCTTGTGAAGCAGTCAGCAGCCCAGTGATATGTAAGGTAAAACCTACAGTGACTCTGCTTCCATGTCTGTGTCTATCAGAGGAAAAGAACAGAAGGCTCATGGCCTAAAGCTTAATTAAACAAGTGGATTTTCGACTAATGGGCTAGAGAAAGGAAGTGCTGTGTATAAATGATTGTAACAGACTTCCCTGTTTAAAAAACAAAAACAAAAAAAAAAGGAAAAAACCTGAAGAAAAATAGCTGTCAAATTATTCTGAAAGCCACTGGTTTATGTGTCAGTCAGAAGATCTTGCTGCTCATGGCAACAGCCTTTACTGACACAAGATTAGAAACTGCTTTTTCAACTGTCATCCAGGACTGTACGAGTAATTGATTTTTAGGTTCAGCTGCCAAACTAAAAATAACAATAATAATAAAAAATGGCTTATGATGGATCACATATAAGACTTCCCCATCTCTATCCAAATGGAAAAACAGTATTATTTTAGATTAATAAAATATTATATTTCAGTTTTATTAAAAATAAGCAAAAAACCCACAGTTTGATAGGTTCTGCTTACAGGTGTGTTAATCAGTTTCTGTTCTCAAACAGCAAAGACAGAGGTTTTAATGTTTCATACTCAGTCTGAATTTCTCATATCAAGTAGCCATACTTTTTCACAAATGGTCAAATTTTAAAGTTGTGTGTGGCTATATACTGTATTGCTCTCAAGGGATAGAACTCAAGGATCTGAGAACATCCAATTGTGCACTCACAATATTATAAGGGGAAAAACTGCAGTGTGGAAGCTGCTTCATTTTCCTTTAAAGTAATGAAGTACTTGAAGCCTCTACCATAAAAAAGCACAAATTAAACTGTTTTGGTGTCCTTGTGGATAGGCAGGTGCAAATAATAGATTGTGACAATACTGTAAAATCCGAAATGGTGCATATGTCTTCAGTCCATATTAAGGTGTCTTCACAAATCCACAGGGAGTTAGACCCTCACTCCATGTCCTGGCACTGCACATACTCATGAGCATGCGTGATCCAAATTCATTCACTCTAGTCTTTCTCGGCGCCAGCACTGCGGGCCTGCATGCACCCACAGGCAAAAGAGGACCCCTCACCCAGTAAAATAGAGAAGGAATTTGTCAAGAAAATAGGATTGTTTTGATCAGATCCACGATGTTGCCATACAAGCATACTGAGCAACCCTGTTAACAGGAGATTGGTCCTTTTTATCCCCTTATCCACCCTTATTTTCCCACAGGTGTTCTTCAAATCTCTTAGATCAGTCCTTACCCCTACCTTTGGTTCTGCTCCTAAACATCCCATAATAACTCCTGTGAAATCTCTGAATACTCTTTGCATCTTGCCAGTGTGCATCTGTGCTCCTTTGAGTGTGTGCAGACCAGCTTTTACCACCTAGCAAAATACTGTTATCTTGGCTTAGTTTTTCAGTCAGCTCATATGTTGAGGGGGATATGGTGCCTCAAGAGACATGTGCGATCTCTCTTCCATGAAAGTCTGGTTTTATTTCCTGAACACAACACAGCCTTCAGTAGCACTGAGCTGTGTTTCAAGAAAACCATCTTGGGGAGTGTGTTGCCTGAGTTTTTGCATTCCTTGAGACTCTGGTCTGGGAAGACTGAAAGCAAGAGGTGACCGAGTTGGTTAGCAAGTAGAGTTTAATGTTAAAGAGGCTTAACTCTTTTGGTACTACCAAATTGAAATTTTGTTCAGTTCTGAGAAATGTGTCAACACTTGGCCTAAGTGTGGAAGAAAACATTGATTTATTTTTTTTAAGGTTTTTTTCAGCTCTGCATTATTATTCAGTCCTTATCCTTGTGACCTCTGGTTTCTGTCTATCATTGTGCATGCAAGAAAGCCCTTAAACTGCCTCCCTTCTAACATAATCGGTGGTCTTAGAACTTTGTGCTGCACCCCTTAATATGCCTAAACCTACACTAAACTCAGCTCATTGGGAAAGGACTCTGGTGGAATAGTCTTCTGAAAAGCAGACCCTCAGACTTTGTGCAGTTGTGCTGGTGAATTATTATTTTATCTATCAAGACTCCAATCGCTCTGTGGCTGGAGCCAGTGGAAACTGGTTCTCTGTACAACACTGGGTTTCCATAAAACAGTACTTGTGGAGCTCAGCTTTTGTAATTGTTTCTGCTGTTACTAGTACTGGAGACAAAATTGACTTGATTTCTGTAGCTGCTGCAAACTCACTTTGCTGTAGGCTTATACGAACTGTCATGGAATAAGTCGGTCTAGGGACCTTCCTCTTTTCTGACCAGAATCCAGTGACTGGTATTGGTAATGGTTCTTGCCAAGCAGGAGGTACAAAAGACACAAATTCAGAACTAATTTGATCCAAGGGGAAGAAGCTTTCTAGTTGTTTTGGCAAACTCACCTTTCACATTATCATATTATTGGAAGTAGCTGTGGATGCTCCTTTTGTGCCAAACCATCTAAGTCCTTTGCAGTCTAGCTGTGCTCCCAGCCTGGATGGCTGCAGCTGCAGCCATCCTGAGCTGCACACAGACAAGAGGTAGTTCTGCTTCTGCACAGATATCTGCAAGAAAGAAGGACCTGGAAATAGCAAAACAACAGAAGGCTGGGAGAGAGATAGGAAAAGTAAGTAGGAGATGTTGATCATTGGGGTGCTAGAAAAACAGTGCTTGTAAATGCTTCAGGATGAATATGTATTCATTAGCTTGACTTTTCTCTCAAGTTTGCTTATTTGGATTTTAAGGTAATAATTTTAAAACTTTCTGGGTGGCTTCAGTGCACGCCTTGTAATCTAAGGGAAAAGGCCTTTTATCTTGCTATGTGCCTCAGCTGTGAGATTTTCTTCATAGTGAAGAGCTTGCTTACTTAAATAAGCCATGTGTGATAGCGCTGTCTGAGAGCTCCCTGCTTTTCCCTTGCCACATGGCAGTGTTCACACCTCAGCTGTTCCTTGCCTATGCATATTCAGGAGGAAATTGCAAGAGCATGGACTTTTTATTAATAGAAAAAAAAGGTTTTACTGTCCCTGTATAAATTTGTACCTTTTTTTCTAATGTAGAGCTGCAATTGGATTTTTTGCAGTTGGATGTAATTGCAGGGGTAGAAGACCTGAGAAAAATGGCAAGCATTGTGAACATCTCAGTCCAACTTGTAATGACTTTTTGAACTATGTGCCAAAAGGAACTTTTTGCTATGTGGACATATTTCTATGTGCACTTGTCATAGGGGAAGGGAAGACCTTCATGTAATGTGTAAATGTCTTGTCTAACGATTGAAATACTATGTAGGACACAAGTGCTGTTTGTTCTAGGACTCATGCACTCTCCTTAAGCTCTGCTAACTGCTTAGTACAGTGTGCTTGATTTCTTCTGTAATAGCTGTCAGCCTGTAACAGATCCTCTCTGTGTAAAGGGCAATCTCTCTGGTGTTCATCTTGCAGAGAAAATGCAGGAAGTTCCTAGGGTTCTCAACCCAAGTTTCATAGGCTTCACATTGCTTTTTCTTCACAATGGTTTCCTCTCACCTAGCAGGAACTCACCTTTGCTGCTGTTCAGTGCCAAACAAAACAGCCTTGTCCTAAGGAGACAGCATAAAGGAGAGGTTCCAGTGACTTTCTTTAGCCTCTGAAGAAAAAGCTTTTGTTGTGTAAGACCTTTTTTATGCTCTACAGCAAACAGAAGTGCTAAATACGGTATTACTAGAGACTGATCTCTACAGCAGCTTAAAACCAGTTCTGAGAACTTTTCACAAGACAGAGCTGGGGGACTAATGTAAGTAGTGCCATGAGAGCGCCTTTTTGCTAACTGCAATATTTCTGTGCAGCATACCAACAGCACACTTGGCACTTATCTGCCTGCTTAGTGTATTGGACAGCACAGAGCTCCAGAAAACACGGTGTGGGTGTGGAAGGGTGCATATTCTCTATGGTGTGAAGTTTTGTGTGGCATGTGCAGAGATAATGGATGGGCAAAACTTGCTCTTCCTGCAGGGTCCCCGTCTCCCTTTTAGAATCGCAGAATCATTTAGATTGGAAAGGACATTTTAAAATCATCAAGTCCAACTATTAGCTTAACCACGCCAAGCCCACTTCTAAACCATCTTCCTAAGCTCCGTATTTACATGACTTTCTGAAACATGTCCAGGTATGACAATCTAATTCCCTCACTGGGCACCCTGTCCCAAAATTGGATAACCCTTTCGATAAAGAAGTTTTTCCTAATGTCCAACCTAAATTTCCCTTGCTGCAACCTAAGGCCATTTTTTCTTGCCGTATTGTTGCTTGTGAGAAGAGACCAACCTCTACCTCTCTACAACTTCCTGTCAGGTAGCTGTAGACAGCCATGAAGTCTTCCCTCAGCCTCCTTTTCTTCAATGTAACTAGCCCTGGCTCCCTCAGCTGCCCCTCATAAAGCTTGTTCTCCAAATCCTTCACCAGCCTTTTTACTCTGCTTTGGACCTGCACTGTGCAGTCTGAGCATCTTCTGCACTAGTCCATTACTGCTTCCTGTGTGGTCCCACAAAAACACAAGCTTGGAGGAAAGCTGGGCACTTTTTATTTCCTTCCCAGTAATTTTATTGTTTTTTTTAATAGGGAGAATGAGATAAGAACATAGAGCATCTAGGTAAGTGTAGAGCTATGGACCAGACTCTGGCCATCAAGCCTCCTAAATATGTGATAAGCAACACAGGGTGGTTGGGGCTTGTGGTTCCCCTACAGTCTGAAGTAGTGACAAGGACTGCCCTTCATCCTAACCCTTTCACAGCCCCTCCAGGAGACTAAGATCCCCAGTAGGCTCAGTGTTGCCACCTGTTCTCTGCCTCTCTGTATGACCTTTAAAGCTTCTATATGTCATAGTGGGCAGGCTACTATAGACCAGTGGTGTGCTCTGTAACCTGGTTGTATTGTGGTGCTCCTAACACAGGCAATTTCCACAACATGCTCCAGATTTGATGAACTGCCCTTCCTTTGAATGATTTATTTCCTGCTTTAGCTGGGGTGTGGGGTATTGTGTTGTTCCTAAGGAGAAGTACAAAACCTACAAGCAGTGAGCACAATGCTTGCCATTTCCTCTACAGACAAAGGCAGAGAACAAAGGCTTATTGAAATCCAGAACTCTGTTCAACTTCAGTGGCAGCAGTTCTGACTTGGCCTTCTGCCCTGCACCTCTAATTTGCTGTTGTAATAGTCTGAAAAGTGGTGTCACACTGGTGTCACTTATACAACAGGTAAATGGAAGCAGGTGAAAACCTCGGTTATGAATTTGACCACTCTCAGCATAAGGCTCTGAAACGTGGGAAATACATTTTAAGAAGGTGATTCTAAAAAACTGAGCACTAGAAAACATTAACAACAGCTGAGGAGCAATCAAGAAATGATATTCCTGCGAGGTTTTCTTTGGGTGCAGTCAGCATGGGTTTGGGTACAATCAGCATGGCTTCACCAAGGGTAAATCCTGCCTGCCTATGAATGGGTCACAACATTAATGGATGAGGGGCGAGCAACTGATGTCATTTACCTGGACTTGAGCAAAGCCTTTGACACTGTTCCGCACCACCTTCTGGTCTCCAAGCTGGTGGAATATGGGTTTGATGGGTGGACCACTAGATGGGTCCAGAACTGGCTTGATGGCTGCACCCAAAGAGTGGCTGTCAATGTGTCCATGTCCAAATGGAGGCCAGTGACAAGCAGAGTCCCTCAGAGATCAGTCCTGGGACCAGTCTTGTTCAACATCTTTGTCAGTGACACGGACAGAGGCATTCAGTGCCCCCTCAG
>VZRI01009837.1:5851-92019 GCA_013397515.1 Upupa epops
ATTGGACTAGACAATCTTTTGAGGTCCCTTCTGATCCCTAATGATTCTATGATTCTATATTAGTATATTTAAGCACTGAGTTTGCTCTAACATACACACTACTGTGCCATTATATTTTTCTTATATTTATGAATTACCAGTGCTTTTAACTTTCATCAAATTTCAGAGATGCTTCAACTTTTCACCATGGTTTAAAAATATCAGGTACCTAGTGCAGTTACACATTTTGGGAGCTGGAAAAGACAACTTTCTAATCACACAGGACTAACTAACCATGTCTGCCCAGGAACTGAGTATTCATGCTATGTATTGGCTTCAGTGACTGAAGCCTGGGATGAGTGCTATGTATCATTTTCACCAGTGAAAACTATAATAGGATTCATTGTGCTCCACCAAAAGTAATACGAGTTGGCTTCTGATGCCAGTGAGATATGAAGAGAGACTCTCCAGAGAACACAGGAAAAAAACCCACTTGCTTGGCATAGGACTGATGATTTTTGTTCCCTTTTACAATGCATTCTGCAACATAGTACTCTTAAAATCTAGTTTCTGGGGTTTTCATCAGTTCTCATTGTTGTAGAGGCACCCACAAAGCCAGATAGCAGTAGCTATTGAAAAAATGTGAATCTATTGCAGCTAGAGCTGCCTGGCACTGCAACAACACACAAGTTTGGGTGTTGGTCAGGAATATATTACTACCCAGCAAAATCGCTAAACTTCCAGGAGCACTGTAAGAAAAGATGATCCAAAATGCGTGTGTGCTCACGCATACAAGGGAGGTGTCTCCTGCCCAAGGGTACCCAAGTTAAAACCACTCTCCCAAAGGGAGCAGAGGCATCACTCAATCTTGTCACCCTCATGTAGATTGGTTTTTTTCCTAGCAGATGCTCTAAGACCTCAACACGGTGAAGGATCAGGATGCATGTGTGAGATGTTTAAGTACTGCAGATGACCTGGTTTTCATGACAACTAGCAAAGTAAAATGCCTGTAAGGAGAATATGATCAAAACAGTGCAATGATATATATTTAAACAAAATAAAACACTCTAGCATGCTTTCTAATGTGGCTGATGCCTTATTAATCGTTATCTCAACAGAGACACATAAAACATGATTCAATGGGAAAGAAGATCCGATCAAACACTGAACTGAATTTAAATTCATCCCATCAAGGTGCAGAATTAATTTTAGATTAAATCTATGTATTCAATAAATTGACCAAACATCAAAATCTATTTGACTACTGATTCATCTGATAAAAATAGTGAACTAATTCAACCTTCAGCAACCCAAAGTAATGGGCAGTTATACAGAGAACAGAGGAACTGGTTAAAATACTATTCTACTATTTTCAGTGTACCATGTATTTATTGTTCTTGAAAGAGATTCATAAGAACTGTGGAAATCAAGACAGGTAGAATATTTATTATGCTTAAGCATTTTTTTTCCTGACGTATGTCTAGCAGTATCAATCAGTAACAGACTTGCTCACTGGGAATTTTCCAGTGTTATTAATATTGTTTACAAAAACACCGCATCATATACATGGGTGTTTTATGACAGGCGTGGTACCAGCATTTGGGAAAAACGTGTGTAGGAATGGGATCTTTTAATAAAGAAGAATCCATTTCTTCTTGAAATCTAACAAACAAATGATCCCTAAATCACTGACGATAGGCTTTACGAAATTTTTTCAATGGCAATTTTATACAACATTTGTTCTGGGTTCCATACCTCACTGTTGTTTTATGGATGGTGAATGATCACTTAAGCAGGGCACAAGAATGGAAGAAAAATGAGACAATCTTGAACACTGAAAGATAAGGTTTAATGGTGAAAATTAGGATGAGCATCAGAAACAAATGGGTTGAATTTTATGGCCCTATACTGTTGATATGAAGACAAACTGGTTTCCATGGATCTTTCCCCAGTCTGCATGCAATTTTTAATCAACAAGCACATCAGTAAAAAACAAGATGTGTGTACATAGTGCTATACTGGATTCAGAACAAATTCTCTGTGTTGAAATGATGGGAAAACCATGATTTAGTAATGTAACTTAGAAAACAGGACATCTATTAAAATACTAATATAGACAATAAAGAAGTTCTCATACCATTTTTGAATACACAATGCAAAGGTCTCTTTTAAGCACATGCAAATCTTTTGACTGGTATTAAACTTGGCTTAAAAGTTTTTCCCTAGCAACTGAAATTAGTCATTTGATCACAGCTGAACTTGAGCTTCAAATACAGCTTTATTAATAGCAGTAATTAATATTGTGTAATACTGTTTTCAATGAGCAGTGGAGTCCATACTGAGGCTTAGAAAAGATTGTGGTTGAGCCAGGTAAAGAAAGCTCAGAAAAATCACCAGGCTTCATGAACAAACCAGCTCAATTTATTGGGTCTTAAAGTCTTTCCTTGTAGACATTTTGGAGAGATGCGCTGTGCAAACAAGCTCATGTATAAATGGATTGAGTCTACTTGAGAAGGAAGGAGTCACTCTCTATAAAATTAGGAATCAAGTACAAGCTACTAATGATTAACCAACTGATGATAAATTTGAAGGAGAAGGACAATCTCTTTAAAATTAAGCTAGAAAATATTAGTTAGCCAAGTGCATTACGAACAGTCATAATCTCATGGTACTGAGAGGGCATTCAGTTTGGAGTGGGCGTTAACAGAACAGGATAAGATTTACAATTCTATGGGAAAGAAGACCATTAACTCATTTCAATAAATCATTTCCCATTCATAAAGCCATAAATTCTAGGTAAGTACATTCTGCTATCTGAACAAAAACTGTATCAAAACTGAAATTTATATTGATATGGAACCTCCTCTGTTCCAGCTTGCACTCATTGCCCCTTGTTCTATCACCAGATGACCTTGAGAAGAGCCTGGCTCCATCCTCCTGACACCCACCCCTCACATATTTATAGACATGAATGAGGTCACCCCTCAGCCTCCTCTGAGTCTATCAGCATTCTCCAATTTAAACATACGGATAAAAATGTGCAAATCTATTCCCACACAAGCACTACTCTTCCCACCTGTGTTTCCAAACATTAGCATCATTTTTTCTTTTAACCCTCCTGCCACAGAGCCTGTGTTCCTTACAAATATTTCTGACCCCTTTTTCATTTTACTCCTTTGTCCTGGCCATCCTAAAGGAAGAAACTGCCTTTTCCTTTTTATTTCCAGAAGACTTTTTCAATTCTTAAAACAGCTAAAGAGCAGCAGGAACAGCACACTACCATTATGCCCTCCTCAGCCACCCGGCGACTGCTCTCCAAGTCTTCAGAGAATAACAAAAATGGAAAGGAACTGCAAAAATTAAGCAGTTTTTGAGTGACCCAGTCAGTGTTGCTAATCAGACAAATGGTCCCTTTGAAATGACTCTTTGGCATCAGATGTTACTTTTTACGTTCATATTGATTAGAAGCAAAAAGTCCTGCTGTTCAGTAACCAAAGGTAGCTAGCTGAAGTGTTTTATTCTGCTCTTACACACAAAAGAAACACATGCACTGGATTTACAGGCAAATCAGTGCATTTGATTGAATCATGTTTACAAGGTTTACCAATCTGGAGAAAATCCCATGCTCTTCGTAGAAGAGGGAAGGTCAAAGTCTCTATTATGGGAAGCAGAACGTTTATACAACTCTGAATGAGGAAGTTATTAAGCTTCTGCTACGTTTCTACTCAGGATCTGTAATTACAGGTGTTGGTCAGGGAAAGGATGGGAAGAGCGTGACTTACAGAGTGTGTATGACCTATGGTCCTGCTGGGGAATGTAACTACAACCTTAGACATAGCTTCTTTCTGCTTGGGTTTTTCCTTCTGACTGAAATGCCTGAACCTAGTAGTTTAGTCACTGTGAAAAGGAGCAACTTGTGCAGTTCTTCTGTTGACAGGGCTGCCTTGAGCTTAAAATTCTTGTGAAAGAGCAGGTTTTGATTAATGTCCCTTATCTCTGTGATCTATAAATACTTGATATCTGATTTTTACAGGTTCTTTCTCATCTCTCTTTCTTCTAAATAACCAGAGAGAGAGAGGGGAGAATGTTGGTGTAGTTACTAGGTTCTTAGATCATGCATTTTCTTTACACTATATGGGAAAAGGCAAGGGCTTTCAAGAAAGACAGTCAAGAGGTTGTATGTGCCCTGGAGCACATGACACATCAAGATCTTTCATGCTGCTCTCTTTTGCTGAATGTCTTTACTGCTCTGTCCTGACAGCTGTGGACAGTCCCATGCAATTCCCACCCTCTTTTAGCTGGGTGTAAAACAGACTATATTATTAAATGATAGTATTATCAAATCATGATGCAGTCTATCCATTGCAATGGATACCTGGGATAACATCCAGGATTTCTTGCTACATTTAGGCACAGTATTTTATGTTAGATTGCAGTGCAGCAACATTTATTTTCTCCTATATAAAGGTCAGCAAGTCTGATTTGGTTTATCCACCTGGTTTCATGTGGAAATATGAACAGGAGTTGATTTTTATGTAGTTATTCTAATTATGTGCTCAATTTTATCTGGGTTCCATTCCAGAATTTCTGAAAAATTCTCTTTCTTAAACTTGTGAGCCATGTCAGCATTTTCAATAATCTATAGGAGCATAGCTATCTCTAGCAAAAATAGTGAAAGCTCTAGCATTGTTTTCCCATTCAGGCCAGAAATAAGACCAAAGTTCATTGAAATATTACTCCAGACAGATCTTTCCCTCGGCTGAGCAAATAGCTGCATGGCAGCTCACCTCCAATGATTTTTAACTGTGAAGTGGTCAGGCAAGACTTTTTTAATATAAAGTCAATGGTTTCATAATTCCTGTGCTTTTTCATCTTTCTTTGCACGAGTGCAGATCATCCTTGACATCAAAATGTTTGGTTTTGTCTCAGCATGGTTTATGCAGAATTTCAGATAGATGTTGAAACCTGCAGCCTTTTCTTGATACATTATACCCCAGTCCATGCATCTATGGCCTTGCCTTTCCTATGCATCACTCTTTGAATACTTCAGTATGTGAAAGTGATCTTATTGCCTTCTTCACATATCTTTGCTGATGCCATTATCCTTTATCCCATCTTAATCCTTTGAATGTGACAGAAGCCTACTGTAGAATACTGCCCAGATTAGCTCTCTTGCCTCAGTTGTCTGTACCTACATTGCATCACACACAAGGACCCACATGCTCTCTTCCCTCAGCCACACCTCAGACGTTCACAGCACTCCCATGTACCGTTAACAGTTGCAACACTCTTCCACACTTACCTGTCTTCCTGCTGGGAAAATCATAACCAAAGTGGCAATCATGCAGTTAGCATAGACTGCAGGGGCCACTAAGGGCCTCCAGGGTGCCTCCAGCGAGATGGTCACTCCTGCAGCAATGTCTCCAAAACTGTTTCCAGTTTTAGTCATTCCACATGACAGAGATTAGAGAAAAATAGATGTCTGTCACTGTTCTAGTTGTAGCTTAACCTTTTTTTTCAGCGTTTAGTAAAAGAACTGAAAAATAATTTCCACAAAAAATTGGAGAAGTCCAAAACAGTGGGGTTTCGCCAGATATTTTACTTTAATGCTACAGAAAATGTTTCATAATGCCTGAAGGTAGGGTCCATTTTGCATTTTCAGTCTATATACATAACATGGCTGGAGGCATTAGACCAGAGTTCCATCTGAATCCATTACTGTACCTCTAAACAGAGCCTGAAACAGCTGGCTGGGGACAGACAGGGGTGAGTGCCATGTGTGTGGACCCCAGTGTTATCACTAGTGCATGCACAGATGCAGTATAGGAACAAGGCAAAAACATGAGATACATATTCCCTAGTCTCTCTCAGAAAGTTTCATGTAATAGCCCTCCTAATCAGACCAAGGTTTCGATGTCTTAAGGACTTCTTCAAAGATCTCTTTTCCATGCACTCATTGGGTCTTCACCTGTCCAAATATGTTTAACAGTCCAAAGTCTTAAAAGTTCATCAACCTTGTAGTTTCTCATGGTGTTTTAACCATTTATGTGATGTTTTCATATTTTCTATGACTTATTTGGGCTGAACAGATGTTTAATATACTATGAGCGCACTCTGAGAGAGCTGAGGTTGTTTAGCCAAGAGATGAAAAAGTTCCAGGAAGACCTTATTGGAATGATGAGGGATGATAAGGATGGATTACCAGGGAGTGTAGTGGTAGAGCGAGGGATAAGGGATAAAATATCAGAATGAAAGAGGGTAGAAAGTGTAGATTTAGATTGGGTACCAGGATAGTGAATATTCAAAACAAAGGTACAAAATTCACATTTCTTTTTGTTTTCAAGTAATTTCATAGAGTCACAGGATCATAAATCATTAGGGATCGGAAGGGACCTCAGAAGTTCATCGAGCCAAATCCCCCTGCCACAGCAGGATCACCTAGACTGTCACACTGGAACATATCCAGGTGGGTCTTCAAGTTTAGAACATTAAAAATTACTTGCTTTGTGATTTCAAAAATTTATTCAGAGTCCTTTTAGTTGATTGTACAGGAATATGAATGTAATCTGTGTTTTCCAAAATCTTTTACCAAAAGAAGGCCAAAATGTATTTAATTCTACTATTTATAACAGCATTGGACTATCTGTCCCTGCTCTAATAACATTTTTGTTCCTTTCTTTTCCTATTTATTAGTCTGTCCATTTTCTGATTGTTAAAGGAATGAGTCTTCCCTTTTGGTCCATCTTCTCTACTTTCGTAACTTTTGTGCATTCTCCATCAGGTAGCTGGGGAGTTTTTACTATCTTACCAATAACTGCTTACTGAATTTTCTCAAGGAACTATTGTCTTTCACCTAATAAAAATTGGAGTAACTTTTTTAAACCTGTATTTTTGTTAAATCCTCCATTTGTTAAATCCTCATGCAATCAGCAGGGGCAATCTGCACAAACATCTGCCACAAAAAGGGCGAACTGTTCTCTCCGGTACAGGGCAAATGGCCTTTGTAATGCATTTTAGCAACGTCTTTACTCCTAATGCACTGGCTTACTGAGGCGTGCAAAAGTCATTTCCACATTAATCTACACCCGAAAAGGCTCCTCTGATAAGACTTGGCCTCAGTCAGTAAATCCTTCTCAGCTCATCTTAGTACTACTGCAAGGTTAATTGCACAAGCAACAATCACATATCTAACCAGGGGATTGACTTAATTTTGTACTGTTGCACAATTCGGTGCTGATTTCCTATCTAGAGCATTACGTAGAAACTCCTGTGCTCACTTTTTGCTGACTTTATTTCTCACAAAAATGAAGCATTTTCCCCCGTCCACATACACGCGGATGTAACTCCAATTATTAATGTTAAACCCTTGTCAGCAACTTAGCAAAGTTAAATTCTTTCTAGCAATTCCCTTCTAAATCACTCCACCACAATCACTCTGTGCATGAGAAGAGCGGCAGATTAGAATGACTTCTCAAACTGGTGTTAGACATTAATGCAAAGCTTTGACTAAAGTTAATCCACATCTTTAGATACCGTTCACTGAAATGAAGGTTTGTAATGTTTCTGCAGATGACTTTTCTTTATGATAGAGGGTGCAGCAAGTTCTATGCTGCAGAAAGAGACTAGAAACAAGAGATGCATTTAATTCTGAAACCAGAAATACATAGAAAGAAATGACTTTGTGGTTTAAAAGGCTAAAACCAATAACAAAACCTGTTGTGACTATTGGACCTGGGGCAGTGCACTTTTCCCCCTTCACAGAGCATTGCAGTCTGCTACTAATGCAACAATTTAACATGATGTCTCTCCTAAAATCTTGTATCATGAACACAGAGAATTTGTTTTCCTTCTCCTCTTTGGAATACATAATTTTCACTATTCTGGATATCCTTAGTTCATGCCTCTAATACAGAATCAGAGTGTGAGAGATTGAAATGGACTTTGAAATATCATCTAGTCCAATCCCCCTGCCAGAGCAGGATCACCTAGATCCATTCACACAGGAAACATCTGCAGAGAAGGAGACACCACAACCCACCTGGGCAGCTCCTTTCAGTGCATTGTCACCCCCGTCGTGAAATTTCTTCTCATATTTATGTGGAACTTCCTATGTTCCAGCTGATACCCATTGTCCATTTTATTTTCTCCACAAGTACTAAGCTTTTTATTTTTTAAAATGATTGAAAATGCTTTGATAATCATTTGACTTGTGTAGAGGAAATTAAGGAAATACACCAAATATATTAAGATCAAGATAAAATTGCACAGGATGTAGCAACAATGATTCCTCTTTGCCTTGCCAGCTCTGCCAGTTGGTATGTGGGTGGGAGCCAGGGGCCCCCACCTTCCTATGCTAGAGGATGTGCCTGCAAGAGCTACAGTCCTAGCTCACACAAAACACAAATTCTTGCTTCTCTTGAGTCCCTGTGTAAACAGAAAGCTATCATCATATCCTCAGAGTCTACAATATTCTAACCGAGGAACAAAAACATACAACCTGTGCCTGCTCTGCATCCAGACTCCAAACCACTCGATCTGTGCTATCATCACATTTTCCATCAGTCTCAAAGCCTGTCTTCACTTTCTTATTGGACCTGAGCTCCCCCTTTAAATCTTGTCTAAGAATGATAACAAGCCATCAAAAGTATTTTATTAGTCCTATGTACTTTCACAGTATCTGATGTAAAGATTTAGATAAGAATACTCTAAAGGAGAAAGTAGTTTGGCATATCTTGACAGTTGAGGCTGTACAAGAACTGGGTGGGTTGGCCACCACTTCAATAGTGGGAGAATCTCAAATGCTAATGTGGATGCACAAGAAACCTGGCAGGCTAGGGTGGATCTAAACACCAGTGCTGTCTGTTTGTAGGACAGAAAATATTCCTCATCTCTACAGTTCTACACATAATGTAATTACCAAAGAGTTGATGTTTGTGAACTATTACTCAGCAGAATGTGATTGATATCTAACATTATTACATTTGCTAATGAATAATATGGTAGCAGGAAGGAAAAACCACACAAAGTAAGCCAATATTTGCCTATTACAGTCACTTCAAAACAAAAGTTGTTAGTCTGCCTTTTTCCCCCAGTTCTGTAGTTGGGCTGTAACTGAAATAGAGCTTTGAAACAATGAGATGCAAAAAAAAATCAGTACTGATAGGGAATTAATGCGATTAACGTAAATAGAGAATAAATAGTAATAGAAACAAATATCAGGGCATAAAATTTCATGTTATATAGCCTCAGGAGATGAAACATTTAACTGGTTTAGATTCCCCAACGTAAACAGTATTTTCTCATCCAATGCTGAAAGGAGTTGTGAGAATTAATTAAGTCTGCTTTGACCTATAGATGGCTGTAAAATGTCAAGTTTTATGAATAGTTCTGGTTTATGGATTTTTCATAGGGCCTTGCCTTCGTTGGTTTTCATTCTGTTATTTAACAGCATAGTTTGCACATTTTGCTTTACTATTTACAGGCATGTTTCACTTTACTATTTACAGGCACGTTTCACAGGTTGCATGCCGCTACAACCAAGAGAGAAGAGTGCTTGTCTCCAGAATAACAAGTTCTACCCTCCACGGAGTATACACGAAGGAAAAGTGCTTCAAATACATTGAAAACTTGCATTGCCCTGCATTAGGCTCATGGATTGTGTCATGGAGAAAGAACCCATTATCCAGATGTCATCTGTTAAGACTGGGTACTCCTGCATCCACCAATTGCAGCTGGTTTAGTTTTGAGATGGGATGCAGAATCTAACAGACTGGTTTAGATGAGAAGGGATCTCTGAAAGTCATCTTGTCGAAAGGACCACCTAAAACAGGCTGCTCCTGACAATGTACATAGGGATTTTGAATACCTTGAACACTGGAGACTGCAACACTGTTCTAAGCAACAAAGTGAGTGTTTGGTCACTCTCGCAGTAAAAAATTGATTTCTTATGGTACCTTGTGTGTTTTGGTTTGTACCTTGGTCCTGTCTATTGCTACCATTGAACAGAACCTGGCTCTGCCTTCTATGCACACTTCCCTCAAGTATTTATATGCATCAATAAGGTCCTCCCTGAGTTTTCTACTCTCTAGGCTAAACAGTCCTGGCTAACTCTGCCAGAGGAGAGATGTTCTAGTTCCTTCACCACCTTTGTGGCCCTTCGATGGCCTCTCTTCACTATGTCTGCAAATCTCTTGTACTGATACCATCAGTTGGGTAGCACCTATGTGATCTTACCAGCGCTGAGTACAGAGGAATGATCACCTCCCTCATTTTTTTAAACAACAACAAAAAGTAAGAATAGCAGTTAAGGTTCAAACATACAGTTCAAACATGCAGTTGTAAACTCAGAGGCTGACATCCACTCAGACTAGCAATGCATCAAAATACGAACAAAACATCTTCTGCTCACTTCCCATTGAAGCCTGGCAAGCTTGTTCTATAAACCAATGGCTGCAGGATGTTTGTTTTGAACGTGTTTATTAACAGAATAGGGGAAAATCCATTTATTTTTGACAAATCTACATAAGCCTGTTTTATTTCATTTATTACAGTCACACATCTTGTAAAATTTACATTCAAAACACACTGTAAAGAACTACATCCTGATTCCCACTCATTTCAATATAGCCATCTGTGCTATCAGTAACAGGCTGAATAATAATCCTAATTGCAAATTATAAGTAAAAAAAAAGCAGTGGGACTTGTACCTCCTTAAAGCATCTCGATTCAGATCTCCAAACGCACATGAGCACTTACTCTGAATTACCTGTGAACTATCTAATGACATCTTTCTGGTAGAACTAGACCCCATCCCAGAACTACACAGTAGTTACATCCCCAGACAGATTAATTGGGGTTTTTTTTGTAACAAGTCTGTTTAGTATATGTTCTGCCTCTCCTCAGATATGAACAAGTAGAGGAAGTCTTAGGATTTTGGTTGTTGTATACATACACTACTGATGTACCTCTTTTCTGTCCTACCGTTTCATAACTAAATGAGCTAGTAGCCTGTGGCTTACACACAGTCTGTGGCATTGAGGATTAGAACCTGTTAGGATGGGAAGTTATGCCCATGCCATTACAGACTGGCATGGCTCTGTCCCTTAATCAATGAATAAACATAATAATGGTGAACTAATGTGGTCAGCTGTCACTAGTTAACAATCCTGCCTCAGTACTGATTAATTCTCCTGAAGGGTACCAGATAGTTCACCCTGCCAAATGTTCAGTGAATGTTTTCCAGTTCCTGTGATCTAAACTAGAGCATAAAAATTTGGGAAAAAGAAGTAAAGAGAAAATGAATTTCTTCTCCTCCTGCTTGTTTACTTCACACGAACCCAGACCTTCTTCATAGCACACTCTGACCTAGATTAGGATTTTTCTTAGATATTAGTTTTATTTTTACCTAGGTCATGTTCTAAGCTAGCAATGCATTCATGAGGTATTGTATAGCATACAAATTAAGCCAAACCCAGGAGATTTTATGACTGAATTAATGGAATCAGTATTTAGTTTTCTGTTGTGTTATAATTTTTGTGGCATAAGAAAAATAGTCACAAAATGCTAAAATTTTATGCCAGAGCTCCACAGCAAAAAATGAAAACTACAAGGCAAATGACCACCAAATCAACAGTGCATTATCACTAAGTTCATAGCTCTCAAGAAAGCAAACTTTACTTACACTGCACCCAGTAAACAGAGACGCATTTGTTCTGGGCAGTGTTTATTTCAGGAAGTATTTGATCATTATTCTGTTATCATATTTTTAGTGTTCTTCTGCATCATTGCTTTCCTCATCTCTGATTATAGATGGTTGCTCATGACTGAACATAGAATTACATTTAATCTATTTATTCCAAATTTGCATAGGATTTTATACTTCTGTTTTCCCATGCAATAGAGTCAAGGAAGAAGAGGGCTGAAAATCCTATTGAAGATTACATGACCTTTTGGTTTCTTTATTAAAGTAATGAACCTTTGCAAACTTCATGCTGTAAGACAGGAACGGGAGCTTCTTTCCTCTTTAATATGTGTGTACTTTTATTTCTTTCTAAATGTTTACATATATACGTATAGATATTCTGTACTGTGTCTTCTCTGTGGGCGCAGATGCATGCGTGTGAATGTGCGATACTGATTAAGCACTAATTAAGAAAGAAATTAAGAAGGAAGTTCATCAAATGGCCAAAGTTAAGACAATTCTTTAGCTATTGTCTGAACATCAATGCATGTTTTGAATATGACTTTCAAATGCTCTTGGTATTAGTTTACAACTGTCCCTACAAAAGATAAGGGAGATGTTTCATAAAGCTGTCATTTATATTTTTTACATATGAAGTAGCATGCCATAGTAAAGTGTAATATTGGTTGTGACAAAAAAACCTTTACACCAACAGAGTAGTGATGACACAACAGGCAAAAAAAAATCCCCAAGCAAAGCCCATCCACTTGAAGTTTCAATCTTACTCAAAAGTACTACAGAGGTTATTGGCTACACGAAACCTTTCACTAAGTTAGCAGGGAGTCTGACTTCAGTTACGTTGGTTGCAATCTCTAGACATTTTATTAATGGTGTCATTTCTATGAAACATATATTTTTTCACATGAAAGGAACTGAACTGAAGCTACTTGTTTTTTGAATTTATGAGCTATTCTCACAGTCAACCTCCGTAACATGAACACAGGAAAAGTCGTGTAAGAATACAGGTAATACAACAATCTTACATGAGGCTGGCTGAACCTAATCAGTTTAAACAACACCCTCTCTAGGGGGTCCCAGGGTGAGGGTTTTGAATTACAACCACAGCCAGTGATGTTAGAGCTGTGATGGGCAGCTGTAATCCAGCACACTCAGGGAGCAACAGGAGGAGAGCAGTGTCATCACAGGCATTATGAGCCAGAGGTTCCTCTCAAGTGCAGAGACATCTTCATGTATTTCTACCTTAATGACACATGTACAACTTGCTAACTCAAGTGAAAATGTTAGCATCCATGAACTGAATCAGAGGAATTGCAAAGTATGGAAAAACCTCAAAAGGGTAAGAGCAGAATCCCACTGATGTTTTCTTGTTTTATATGAAGATCCACATGAGGCCATTGAGCTAATTTCAAAGTATGATATTAAGAACCTCTTACCTGCCATGTAGTTCTTCATAATGGAAAAGAAAAGGTTGGTTCAATAATCAAATCCCAAGTCAGCTGCTGTGATTACAGTGATTCCCATTATGCTTTTGATAAAATAGACCCTTTTCCCTTTAGGGGTTGTACAGCCCAAATCAATTTACCAAAATTGGTTCCAACATACCAATTTTGATTCATTGATTTCCAGGCCAACATTCCTGCTATTTACTAGACAAAATCTCGCCATCTGTCAGTAATGTCTGTGAATTTTGTTTGAACTTATTTCAAATGCTTTGTCTTCTTTTAATTCATCTTCTGTCATCAGTAATTGTTTCAGGTTACTGTTATATTTTGGAGAAACCAGCTTCTCACAACTGAACACTCACAAAAGATCCATGTTGGGGGAATGCTCCTGGAGCTAAATTGAACCTGAATCTGTTTTACAAGCAAGAGCTTCTACCACTTCAGTAAAAAATACATTCCAAACAGGTAGCCCTGGTAGGTTTTTATCTTTTATGAATAAAATGAAACAAAACCATATGTACAACCAAGGAAGATTAAATTTAGTATTCCTGGGGAAATATTGAAAACAGTATGCACATTTTTAACTGGTATCTGTCAAATATGCAGGAGGATACTTCATTCAGCATTGCTTACTGAAAGACTCCACTGGAGCTAATTCATGCCGGTCAAGTAAGTGTTTTGATATGTTTACACACTACTAACATCATTCTAGGATTGATACCAAAGTATTCATTTCTCAGAACACAAATGGAGTATGTGGTTTCCTATTGCAATGGCACACAAGAGATTTTCATAGAATCATAGAACGGCCAGGATTGGAAAGGATCCTAAAGATCATCTCGTTCCAAATCCCTTGCACAGGCAGGGACACCTTCACTAGATCAGGTTACTCAGGGCTCCATCCAATCTGACTTTGAATTCTTCCAAGGATGGGGCAGCCACAACTGCCTTGGGCAACCTATTCCAGCATCTCAGCAGCCTCGCAGCAAACTATTGTTTCCTAATGTCCAACCTCAATCTCCCTTCTTAAAGTCTGTAACTCTTTACCCTTGTCCTCTTGCTACACACCCGTGTCCAAAGCCCTCCCCCAGGTTTCTTGTAGCCCCCTTCAGATATTGCCTAGGACACAGTTAAACTTCTGGGCTCCTGTTAAACTATTGGTACACCCACACTTTGAAACAAGCCTTGTACATTATATATGAAAACATGCGACTGATATCAGAACCATCTTTTATTTTGGTCTTGATTCTTCTTTTTCAATGTCTAAATGGCTTGAAAAAACTAAGTAGGAAAACAGAAATCACCTCACATTCTATAAGTAAACGTAACTCAGTTCCTAGATTTAACACTGTGGTTTTTATTTGTTTCAAAAGAACTTTGGTAGAGATGCACATTTTGATTCAGATATTGCTTTTCATAGAATATGGAACTGACAAAAGGGAAGTGACCATGCATTGATTAACCTGAAAATACATATTTCAAAGAGTAACAGAAAGGCATAGCATTGCACTATTTTTAATGTATCAATCTTGCTAAAAAGTAAAAAACTCAATCTATTGTATATTACTTTGACTAGTAAGCCAGGAATCCTGCACAAGAAGGAAGAATTCCTTTTCTGAGTGTTATTTGCCTCTGGTGTATACATATTGTTTCATATCATGCTTTAGTCTTAATCATAGAAAAAAATATTACAGGTGTATTTTGCATTTTGAAAAACGATGTGGCTTTCTGCACATTTATTTTAATTGCTATTTTAACAGAGGTGATAAGAGTGCATCTTCCACACATTCCATTGGACCGCTTTTTTCTTTCCATTTCATTCATCCCACTTTGTCTTTTCATTTTCTCATCCTGGCCCAATCCAAAACTAACAGAAGGTAACTTAGCAACTTCCATGGCTTCAGTGAACTCCAGAATGGGACCCAGAAGTAAGAGTTAATGATAAATTATAAGTCTGCTTTAAAGCGACTTGCAGTATCTGTGCATTGGAGATGTAACTTGATGTAAGTGATTAGCATCCCTGTCAAAGGCACTCTCAACTTACTTTTAAATAGTACAATAAAATGAGTTTCAAAAATCACACATAATGAAGCAAGAAGCAGGAAAGGAAAGAGAGTATAAACAAGGTTTATGAAAGGACAGGTGAGATTGAAATAATAGGAGAAAATAGATGACCGGTTAACAAGTTCTGAGAATAAATGAGCTTCTGGAAGGGATTTGAAAGAGCACATTGATGTAAGAGAATGAATTGAAAATGGGAGCTTATTCCACAACAGATGAGCAAGGAAAGTGTGTGAACTGAGTAAGGATGAGAAAATTAAAATTGCCTTTATGTTCTTTTTGTATTTCAATAAACAACGTTCAGCAATCAAAGGTTAATAACGAGCAACTTGTCATAATTGCATAGCTCTCCTCCCAAAATGGCACAGCAGCAGCAGCAGCAGCAAAGTGAAACGTTCACACTTGCCAGCTACGACATGCCTTGATAATTCTACAGGAGTACTGAGAAAGCTAGGAATAGATTAATAGAGAGCAGAGCAAATGGAAAGGATGATAAACAAGCAGACCAGAGCATACAACCAGAATGGGCCAAGCGAGAGTGATTAAAAAAAAAGGGAGGCTTCACTACTCTCACACGATCTCTGCTTAAATAAAGCTTATTCAAAGAGCTGTTACTAGGTGTGAGACAGTGAACTTGAAATTTAGAGAATATGTTTCCTTAACTGCAACATCCTCAAAACTATATCAGCCTGGTTTCCTGACAGTAACACCTTTGCTATTGTGGTCTTTGTAGCAGAGCAAGGATGAGGGAAGCTTCAATGTCTCATTATTATCACCAGGATGGCCACATACTTGTTGATTCTTCAATAGTTTAAATAATTCAAATAATAATTGAAATTCTTAATAATGTAATAATTATCAATACCAGTCATATCTGAAACAGAAACTACACAGCTTGATGTGTCTGATACAGACCTAACCTTGTTACGAATACTATAACGGATGCTACATATATTTTATATGAAACCTATCGACATCGATAAAGTCACATAGAAGTTGTTAATCAGGAATTTTGTTTTCAGTGTTGCTCTTCTCCTTAGTTTTACACTCGAAATCTGAGGTGAAATAATCAGATAAACACAGTAAGTAAAGACAACTGAACTGATGAAGACCCAGTGTTTAAACAACCACCAAGCAGCACACTGCACCAAACACAAACACATGATGTATAAGAGGCAGATCATGTAGTTTGTGAGAGGGAGGACAATAACCTACACAATGCTTCACTTAGTTCCCTCTCCCTCAGAGATAAATGTAGCCCAAAGACTTCCTACATGGATATTGAAGTGTTTAGGGCAAGACAAAATTTGCATAATGTTTATAAATTGTGTTAAAAAAAAACAATCATAAGCCTCTTAGCTTAACATTGCATCCTGTTAGAAAGATGTACCGCTTCTACAAGTTTTCAAATACATGAATTTTTTAAAGGCATTCCTTCTAATATGTAAATGGATTTTCCAAAGAGCTTTATGTAATATTTCAATTTCCCTGGGCAAGAGCATTTCTATTTTTCTTCCTGATATGAAACTGATTTTCCTGTTGCAATGCTCAGTTCTCCTGATTGTTGCCTCACAGATATTTAACAGAGAACAGAAGAAGCAGATCTTTATGGTAGTGGTATTATTTCTAGGTCAGAAGTATTATTTCTTATGCCCCAATAAGACATCAGCGGGGACACAGCAGCCCAAGAATCAAATCCTAACACTGCAATAAGGCAAACTGGTGGCTTTTTCCCTTCTGTCTCCTTAAAGCAAGGATGTTGCAGGAATTCCTGGGGCAAGGGGGAATTGCCCTACCTGGAGAAAGGACAGAGGAGACATTTGAAATCGTTAATTACAGAACTCAGCATGTTTATGTGTCTCAGCCAGGAAACAGTTCTCTGATTGAGTGCCATTTCCAGCTAAACAAGAAAAGCTATTGGGTGCAGGATAATGTGGTGTTATTCTACATCATACCCACATGTTTTGTCCATAGAATATGTTGAAATCAGTGTTCAGTTCAAAACCAAATCCCAAAACTATTACAAACAAATGTGGTTGGAGTATATGAACAAAGCAGCATTCAAAGGTATTGTGAAAATATATATCCAAAGGCAAAATATATTGCTGCGCTCTTGCATAATCTTTCCTTAATGCTTAAGAGAGCTTTTATGCTGCTTCTAGAAGTTAGACTCTGGATAAAGACATCACATCATTAATTTGACAAAAAACATCCCTCCTCATGTGTGATATAACATCAGGATGTAAAACACTGATGTGAATGCACAGTACTGGACTTACCTGAACTTCATACCAGTACAAGCAACTTGAAGAAAATAGAGCCTTAAAATTTAGAACATCATCTGTGTGGCTAAAATTGGTCTAGCAAGTTCAATAAAGCAAAGCAAAAACCCTTTAGAACAGCTGGTGGCAGAGGCTGTGCAGCCCCCCTGCAGTCACCCCTTGCACCATGGGGTGCTAGGTGATGCAAGAGAGGCAAAGTGGTGCTCAGGCACACAAGATTCCTCTGCAGCCAGAATGCTTCACTGTTGAAGCGTACAGGATTTAAGGGTACTTCATTTTGCAGAGGCAGCTGTAACTGGCCCCGGGCTTTTGTCCAAGACACCAGTTTTGTATCAAATACATAGTAAATGAGCAGTGTTTAAGAAGTTTGCAGACTTAAGGTAGTGTTTTGCCAAGAAGAAATTAAATAGATGGGTTTTCTAACCTTAGCAATCCCCTTTCCCACTTCTCCAAGGTACATATATAAAAATAAAGCAACAAGCATGACTTGCAGTAAAATGGTTCAGACCAAGGAATGCCTTGCAGAAGCAGCCACCTCAGGGGAAGGAGATGGAGGCATAGTGGGGAGCAAGGATGGAACATTCTACATGCAAATGCTTAGTATTGATCCAATCTCATTTAATGAATGGAACCTCAAGACAGATAAAATAAAGTGTAGACAACATTCCCAGACCAGCCTAGTGACAATAAGCTTCTCACAAGTAATATTGAATAAAAATAATTATTTCTTGACATTTTATCTCCTTCTTCAAATGTCAAGTTAATTTTTTTCCAGGTTTATGCCTATTAATGTGGCAGATCCTATCCATCATGTCATGCTTACTCTTATTTTGTCAGCAATTTAAGCCAGAAGTATAGCTCAAGATAATCACATTGAATGGACAAAAGCTGGGTAGCTTTTACAATGGGTTGAAAACTAGACCTAGCTTGTAGTCTTTTAAAACAACTTTTCATTTTACTGCAGTGTTTTTTTTAGGGAGACAACTGCAAAACAGAAGAACTTTGGACATACTACCACAATCTTTTAAAGACTGATGTTCATGTTGGGATTTACAAAGATTAATGAAAAAGTAAACTTCAGCGAAGCATTGTTTATTATTATTGTGGATCTCAATTATTAATATCATAGAATCCTAAAATCATAGAATTATTAGGGATTGGAAGGGACCTCAAAAGATCATCTAGTCCAGTCCTCCTGCCACAGTAGCATCACCTAGACCAAGTCACACAGGAACACATCCAGGCGGGTCTTTAACGTCTTCAGAGAAGGAGATTCAACAACCCCCCTGGGCAGCCTGTTCCAATGCTCCATTACCCTCCCTGGGAAGAAGTTCCTGTTGATATTTATATGGAGGTGTTCTACTCCCTTCACCATCTTTGTTACTCTATGCTGGACACCTTCCAGCAGCTCTGTGTCCTTCTTGAACTGAGGGGCCCAGAACTGGACACAATACTCCAGATGTGGTCTCACCAGTGCAGAGTAGAGGGGGAAAAGAACCTCTCTCAATCTGCTAACCACCCCCTTTCTGATCCCTCTCCCAGAGTGCTGTTGGCCCTCTTGGCCACAAGAGCACATTGCTGGCTCACAGTCATCATAAGCATTGTTAAGAGCTAGTTTTAGCTGTACTTTTAGGTTTCATTCTGAAGCTGGCTTCTAAGCATGCAGCCAGGATGGAATATTTTTAACAGTGAAACTGTGTTTAA
Source organism: Upupa epops (assembly GCA_013397515.1). NCBI lineage: Eukaryota > Metazoa > Chordata > Aves > Bucerotiformes > Upupidae > Upupa > Upupa epops. Next base: position 25,021 of record VZRI01009837.1, read on the forward strand.
AAAAGGAAGAGAGATTTACAGAACAAGGTTTCAAAAGTCTGTTTCACTCTGCATAGAAGAGGGTACTGACCTAGACGTACAGTTTGATGCACATGAATCTGGGCCACTTTGCACATGCCAGCTGTGTGTGGAATAAGACATAGCAATGCTATCTCATTGTTACCTGGCAAATCAAATGTGTGGACTGCTGATTTTTCATGAGAAGGCAAAATCAAAGTGAAAATCGTTATGGGTTGTTTTCTCATGTTTGATAGTCCAACTTACAGGTACTTTTCTAGCTTCACAGCAGCCTGATGACAATGATTAAGCCTATGCATGGAATCAGATAGAAAATAGGAGTTCAATTTACAATTTGTTGAAAGTCCAAGTGATGTTTGAGAGGGACCGCTCACTTGAGTTCTGCAGGCAAAAAGAATCATTGACTAATGAAAAAAAAATCATGATGTCTGCCCTTACAGAATCTAAAGCAGAGCAAAAGAAAAATTACCTTGATGTGAAACAGTGCAGTGCCCACAGTTAAATCATGCAATGGTAACATGCCATCATACTCAAATTAGATAGAGGACAATGAATATGCAAAAGAATTATATAGACCAAAATCCTTCTGACACTTGGGATTTGCCTGTGTAAAAATCCAGCACTTCACTATATAAAATTAAAGATGGAATTAAATGATTCAAACACATGAAACAAAATCTCAACAGCCAATCCATATTTAGTCAAGTTTGCTACAGCAGTTTCTTTATCCCCAGCAAGACAATATCTCACGAGCTAAAGTTATCTCAGCCCTCAGCCAGCTCTTCTATGGGTTGGGAAAAATGTTGGGGAAAGTGTGCAGACACTGTCAGCAGAAATACAGGAATAGTTATGTGAGTACTGGCAGTGCAATTCAGACAGCTCAGGAATGCTACTTTAGAAATCTGCGAAACAGGGTTGCTTTTTCTTAAAATATATAAGAAAGAAAGGAATAATTCCTTGGCCATTGATGATTGTGTAATAGTTGCATTTATCTTTATTTACAATAATACTTATGTTTAGGTAAAGGCATTAATCATACACATCTACAAGATAAAATGCTCTTACCTTGCTACACTGTCCAGAGTCTTTGGATGAAAGCTATGAAATGAATGTATTTGTGGAGGGGAAACTATGAGATGGCTGTATGTTTTGGAATATATATTTCTCTGTAAGAAACAGTCTCAAACTGTGTATGGGCTTCTTCGTGCAGCTGTTTCTGAACAGCTGAACCACAAAGGTTACACACAAACCTAAACACCATTCAATATATATCTTTATATGGTAAAGTTCAGATTTCTCAATATCGCAGTAAGCCATGAACATTAACAATTACTGAACTTTTCAAATCCATTTGCTGTGCAGATGTATTTGGGTTTTTTTCCAGTGAATGACTCTTGGCTAATAACAAGTTCACTATGGCATAGTCATGCATATATAACAGCGGTTTCCATTTGGTTTTTGCTAGTCAGTTAGAGCTGACATGCAACTATGCAAAGGAAACTCTTAATCCTGCATCCTGCCTAGATATGTAATTCAATAAATAATATACATATATAGGGATTTTTATGCAGCTAATTGACAGAATTCAAGCATTCACACTAAAAGTTCATGTTTTACAAGTCTCCATGTGAAGATGGCTCAAATTCTTGAATGTTCATGGAAAGCAAGTGTGAATGTGTAACAGAGATATGAACCTTAACTCATAATTTACAGCGTGGAATAGGAGTATTAATTAATACATTGTTCTATAGGCAAATAAACATCCTTGTACACTAGAGGGGTGACCTTATTACTGTCTATATATATGTGAGGGGTGGGTGTCAGGAGGATGGAGCCAGGCTCTTCTCAAGGACAAGGACAAGGGACAATTGGTGCAAGCTGGAACAGAGGAGGTTCCACATAAATATCAGCAGGAACTTCTTCCCAGTGAGGGTAACAGAGCATTGCACCAGGCTGCCCAGGGGGGTTGTGGAGTCTCCTTCTCTGGAGACGTTCATGACCCGCCTGGATCTGTTCCTGTGTGACTTGGTCTAGGTGATGCTGCTGTGGCAGGAGGATTGGACTAGATGATCTTTGAGGTCTCTTCCTATCCCTAATGATTCTATGATTCTATATGATTTACATATGTATATACCCCCCTCCCATATATATCATATACATACCAATACCCTATATATAAGATAAATGACATTGATTCAATGTTTATGATAATGTATGAAGAAGCATTTTGAATCAGTTTTGCACATTGCTGTGTCCTTTCCCAACTCTCATTACTTAAATACTATGCCTATATATTAGTATTTGTCCATATTCTCTTTATTAACATTTTCTGTATTAATTTTTTCCCTCTGAAAACAGAGTGACCAAAAGCCTCTTTCTGTGTTGCAAACTGAGGCCGGATGAGTGCACAAACCCCTCTGAGAAGTGATATGCCTCTAAAAATACATCATCTCCGTTTAACAACATTTATTCTAGTGTACATTTGCCCACAGCACTTTCAATACTGTTCTGCTTGATGAGTGTTGCATTCGTTATCTCATCATAAGTGTAGGTTCATGGATTGGAACCAGACAGAGCTGGTTTGTGAATTTATTGTTCCGATATATTCATGGAGGGGAAACACTGCATAGTAAGAAGGAACTGGTTGAGGCAATTAGGACATCCTGGGAGGAAGACTTCTTGTACAAAAATGCCCTCACAGTAGCGAAAGAAAGGAAGATGGAGTGCCTTAAGCTTTGATCAACTTTGAGGATGAAATACTCCACAAGACAGATACCTTTGCTAAAGCACAGAATAAGCAAAGTCTATGGTATTGTAAATCCAAGCATGTTTTTTTGAGTTTAGTGTCACAAATGCATAGAAGGCAAAAAGGATGCAGCAATAGGGGAGAATGGATGACTACCCCATGACAACTGATCTCTGCTTCACAAAGCTGGGAGCATAAGCATTATTAGCTTTATTTTAGTACAAAGAACCGAAATATCCTGCCTCCGGTACACAGTGCATACCAGATTTGTGTTTGGCTTCGGTTTTGATGTAACAGCTGCCTGTAGGTGAAATCATTTGGGTCAGCAAAGAATTAGACTCGCACCGTAGATTAAAAACATGGTCCTAAAACAAACATCTCAGCAGCTTGCATACCTGTTACATCTTGAGTGATGCAGACTCCATACTCACCTCCTCTTCTCCTAGCTAAAGAGACCCAGCTCCCTCATACAGTGCTCCATATGTTGGGTAGACTTAGATTGTAAACAATAAATGTTTTATGGCAAAGATGGTGAGACAATGGAACACGTTACAGAGAGAAATTGTGGTGTCCCATCACTGTAAGAATTTAAAGTCAGGTTGGATGGAGTTTTGTCTAGGTGAAGATGGGAGAGATGATTTTTAAAGGTCCTCTCCAATCTAAATCATTCAATAATAATAGGAAAGCATCATGGGATGGGTGTAGGAATGGGATTGTCCAGGCTTTGATAGTGAACTTCAGATTTGGTTTAATTAATCAGCATAGTCTCAGATATGCAGACTCATGATGACTCTGAAAAAGGATGTTAAGATCAAAAGGCTGAGAATTTAGGAGATGGCTAAAAAATCACACGTTCTTCAGTCGATGTGCAAGATATTTCGCATCTCTAAGATCCAGTGAAAAACGAATCCCTTGACTCTTTTCAATCTCTAGGCACAGCTTTTAAGCATGGTTCTATTCCAAAATGGGATTAAGGCATCCATGAGTTTTACAGTCCAACATGAATGATGGACATTTTCCATCCTATTTATAAAGCATAACATTTGCTATTTGATCTATCATGCCTGGAAAAAAATTGCAGCAAGGGTCACTACATCTCACACAAAGACAGTGCTCTGCTTTTTTTCTCTAGCTGAAATTTTGTCCTGAGCAGGAGTGTCAGCAAATTGCAGGCACTATGATATATTGTCTAAAGGGAGAATTCATTTGGGAGCAAGCAATAAACTGAGTTCAAAACTTCATTGCGCTGCATGAATCAGATCCGTTATATAACGCTATCTCTCTTAACAATAACAAGCCAGGATCAGCTGCTATACTGCCTAGTTTAGAGACACACAAAATCTACCTGCTTGTTAAAATCTCATAGTTGCTAATGAATGAACAAGGACAGTTGTTCATATTTATAACATACACAGAATTTTGGGGCTACAGATTGAGAAGGAATAGAGCAATTGTATGCAGAATTTTACATGTTACTTAATAAGTCTGATCTGCTCCAGATCCCATTGCTATTTTTATCATTTATGTTTCACTTTCTTTGTCAATCTGTATGTTTTTTTCCAAGTTTCTCCTAGCATTTCCTGCAGTAGAGCTATCTGAGTCACTTAACACTCTAGAGAAAGGTGAAAGGTACCTTCAGGCATCTTGGGCAAATTAATAATCTTCTGGAAGGGTCAGACAGACAGCTAATGCCAGAGCCACAAGTGCCTGTAGGTACATAAAATACTGAAGAGTGAAAGTATTAATAAAATCTTCCTTAGTAACATCAGCATGGTTTAATTAGAATCATAGAATGGTTTAGGTTGGAAAAGACCTTTAAGATCAGTAAGTCAAATCAGTAACCTATCTCTACCAAGCTCAAAGCTAAACCATGTTTTTGAGCACCATAATGATATGACTTTTAAACAAGTCCAGGGATGGTGATTCAACCATGTCTCTCGGCAGCCTGTTGCAGTGCCTCATGACCTTTTCAATGAAGACTTTCCCAGTGTCCAACCTAAACTTTCCCTGGCACAACTTGAGGTCATTTCCTCTTGTTCAATCACTTGTTAGTTGTTCAGTTCAGTAAAGTTCATGATCCTAGATCTGAATATATTTATATTAGCACAGGTTCTGTGAAATTAATGTGATTGCCTATTACATACTAGGCTCAAAGTGTACTACAGTATTGCATGTCCCCTTATTAAATTGCTATACATATCTCTTCAAGCCTATATGTTTAACTCAGCTTAACTCTAACCAGCTATTCAAAACCACATTCTACAAAACTGATACAGGCCAACATCTTCCCATCTGAATTCCATTAGGTACCTTATCAGCCATTCATGCTTGTAGTCAGTCAGAATAATTCACTCGTGCATATAAAATCCTTTTTTCTGCCTGATCCATTCCCACACATTAAGGCAACTTCTCCCCTGAATTTATTTAAATTGAATTAAATTGAATTACAAAGGTAAGCCAGGTAGCCTCCCCGATGGCTTTTCACTTAAGGACAATGGGCTGCACTTAAAGGTTGTGAAGTGGGGTTAGGATGTTTTACTTTTTTTAATACCAGGCAGCATATCAGCACAAGAGCTGGAGGAAGAACACGGTATTTGGTTCACAGGTTGTTCAGCAAATAAAATACTGAATCCTAAGACCAGTTTTATATGTAAAAGAAGAAGATATAAATGTAATTCTTTTAAAAAGAGACAGTAAGAGCAATGGTTGAACTCCTACATCCTTGAGTAGGAATGATATCAGTAACTATAGGAATGGGATTTAGGAATCATGGATTCATTAGGGATAGGAAGGGACCTCGAAAAATCATCTAGTCCAATCCAATCCTCCTGTCACAACAGGATCACCTAGACCAAGTCACACAGGAACACATCCAGGCAGATCTTGAACTTCTCCAGAGGAGACCCCACAACCCCCCTGGGCAGCCTGTGAAGAAGTTTCCTCTGTTCCAGCTGACACCTATTGCCACTTGTGCTATCACCAGATGATCTTGAGAAGAGCCTGGCTCCATCCTCCTGACACCCACCCCTCACATATTTACAGACATGAATGAAGTGAACCCTCAGCCTCCTCTGAGTCTATCAGCATTCTCCAGCAGATATTACTGCTTTAATTAAAAACCCTTGACTGATAACAAATATAGTATTTATAACATTGCCATTACAACTCATGTATGGGAGTGAAAATTAAAAGCAGTTTCATTATTATTCTAGTTCTAATTTTCCTAATGCCTTCTGCCATTGGGTAAAAGATCTACATAGCTTTCACTCAAAATTATGAACAAATAGTCCTAAGGAGCAAAATCTCTTAATAATTGTTCTTATTTTGAAGAAAAACCAGTATAAATTCATCAAGCCTTTTTGAATTATTTATAACCCAGGACAGTGATCTTGAATACTTAAAATAATGGATCAGGTTGGGATAAATATCAAACAGCCATTGTTCTCTCAGCAAATAACATAGACCAGAAAAGACAACATGAACATCAGCAGACGGAACTGGAACTGGATGATCTTGTGGCCCCTTCCAACTCTGACTGATTCGGTGATTCTATAACTTTTTCCCAGTAAGGGTGACAAGGCAATGAAGGGGGCTGCCCAGGGGGCTTTATAGAGTCTCCTCTGGAGACATTTGAAACCTGTCTGAACCTGGTTTAGGTGGTCCTGCTGTGGCAGGGGGATTGGACAAGATGATCTTTTGAGGTCCCTCTCGATCCCTAATGATTCTATGAGATGAATTCCGTACCACTGTGGCAAAAGCTTTCCCTGCATACACAGACTTGATGCAGATCAAATCACTTGTCAACTTAATTGTTCTTAACTTATGTTAATCGAGAGCAATAGCTGTAATGAGCTACAAAGGACATTTTTAGGAGCTTATCTACAGTCCAGAATGATTCAGGTGTCAGTGGATGATGTTTGATGTTTCAATTTAAAATATGAAGAAAATATGAAAGGCGACAAAATCAAGTATAGGAAACCAGATGGAAAGAAGGTTTCAGCTCTGTAAAGAGCTGTGCCCTGTACCAAGTGTGAAGGGGAAAAAATGTGAAATTCTCAATGTGTTAGTATGCAGTAACAGCAGAAATCCCACCCCTATTCTGCTTCATAGATATAGGAGAGTTTCCCCTTTAAGCAAAGTACAAGAGTACAGTGAGTGCACTCATCTCAGTTCAGGAAGCAAAGCACAAGAAAAGAAATGGCATTACAACTGAAAAGATTAGTAGGTTTGTACTTTCCTGCTGCTATGAGCACTCCTAGGCTGGAACAGAGGAGGTTCCATAGAAATAGCAGAAGAAACTTCTAAGTGAGGGTAACAGAGCATTGGAACAGGCTGTCCAGGGGGGTTGTGGAGTCTCCTTCTCTGAAGATGTTTAAGACCTGCCTGGATATGTTCCTGTGCCACTCGGTCTAGGTGATCCTGCTGTGGCAGGGGAATTGGACTGGATGATCTTCCGATCCCTAATAATTCTGTGATTCTATAAAAAGCAACAACTAAGCAGAATGAAGACCTAAATTATTTTAAATCTAAGAATCATCTTTTCTTTTATCTATCACTTAAGTAGGGACAAAATTTGACATACACTGACATTTGGGCTGTGTGCATCAGAAATTGATCTTTTTGGCTTCCAGTTTCTTAAGAGACCAGATGGAGAGAGAGGACTATCAGTGACACATTGGGTATTGCCTGCCTTGTTAGGTGATCATCCTCTTTCATTGCTGGCTAGGAGATACTGATTCCAGGCAACAGAATAAAAGTGCAGCTGCTCTGGAAACAGGTACAGGCAACACTGAATTATAGAATCATTTAGGCTGGGAAAGACCTTCAAGATTATTGAGTCCAACCATTAAGTCAACTGTCAAAGGCCATCACTAAACCCTTTCACAAAGCTCCAGATCTGCCCACATTTTAAACACCCCCTCCCTGGGCAGCCTGTTCCAAGGCCTGATGACCCTTCAATTACATTTTTCCTATAGTCTGGCTTCCCCTGGCACAGCTTTGAGGCCATTTCCTCTCTCTCATGGGAGGAGAGAAAGAGAGAGTAAATTTTAAACTGTGACTTTGCACAATATGAAATGTGAGGACAGGTTTCTTCAGCCCATAGATACCCAGAAGGAATAGATGCCTGGCAGGGATGAGGTTTATCTTTAATTTCCTAGTTATACTAACTTTGCAGTTGCTCTAGGTTTGAATGTTGTTTTTTCAGTGGGATAATTGAACAGAGCCCGATAAGAAGAAAGGAGATGGACCTAAAGGCTTCTGGTTTAACTTGTGGATAACATTGTTCTTGCACTTGTCTTCACCATTTATCACCCAAACTAGGCGTCAACTCAACAAACTAGAATGGTCAGAGGGAGAATAATGGGTGAGTAAAACTTAGAAAAATTAATAATTAGGCCCTTTGGATGGGCTGTAAACCCTGGAGTACTCAGTCAAGAAGGAAAGAGAGGATAGAACTTCAGCTGAGTTGAGAGAAACATAAGTCACTGCTAAATCTGACTGGTGTGACTATTCCATAGGACACCTGCTCTTGCAAGAACATAAATAAACTGTGCTTCAGTGAGAAGTGTGTCTGGCCCCAGTTTATTGTCAAATGAGCGTTTCTCATACAAGTGTTTCTAAATTGCAGAGAACGCCAGCGGTAAATATCTATTAGACTAACTAGCCATTCTGCAGGTTGCTTGAGACCATTTGCTGTAATAGCCAGCACAGCTTTCAGGAACAGTTAGGTAGGTAATGATAGTTAAAGCAATGAGAGAAAACTCTGATCATTACAGCTCCTGCTATATTCTGCCCATGTAATTCCTTGTGAGGACATTTAATGATCAGCAAACTTGAAGTGCCTATGAAAACTGTAATTCCCCATTCACTGAAATACTGATTGAGCTAACTTCAATTCAGCCGTAGCAGAGAAAATTCCTACTTCTTTATGGCCCACTCCTACTTCATTCCACGCTGCAATTGACTTTGATGAAAACAAAACTGAGACTAGTGATTTGCAGCCTTTTATTACTGATTTGCAATCTTGATTCTACTTGTATTTCTGTTCAAACATTAGGTATTTTATTTTTCCATCTTTTCATGAAAAGAAAGAGTTAATGGATTGGTTACTCTATGTGTAAGGTTGCATTCCTAGTGTTCATCACAAGAGTTCACTTAATAATCACATAATAATTAGTTCACTCAAACTGCAGCGGATTTTTTAAAGCATAAAGGTGCTGAAAAGCCAGTGGCACTCAGAGGTCCAAAAGGAAAGCTCACCTGCTACACTTCCTCTAGCCAGTCTTAACAGGAGCAAACTAGAAACAAGCAAAACACATAGCAGCTTTACAGTATCTTGTGAAGTAGGCATGAGGTGAGTAATGAGATTTGTAGGTCTTCTTTAATACCATTTTATCCCTGGTAATTGTATAGTTAATATATATGTGTGGAGAAGGTGATGCTCTTGACTTATTCACATGCTTTTATGAAGTCAGAAACAAACTCAGTTCATTCACTGTGACAGTGCTCATCTGTTTATCATTTTAACTTCCCTGCCATGGATTTCCACAACATGGGAACTGCAGGAAGTTCCTACTAGCTTAGTATATTTCCATCAGGAAACAACAGACATGATCCTGCTTTCCATAACCAGTGCTTCAGTATTGCTTTCGGAAAGATGCTGTATTGATCACTTCTTTCTGCTCAAATGATTCTCCTTCAAAACTGTGTTGCTGAAAAAACCTTGGTGCATGCATCTGAGGAGTCAGAGATACAAACAGCAGTGCTGCACTAACACAGCTTTTCCTCAATAGATGAAATCATTAGCTAGTGAAACAAATTAATGAGTGACACAAAAGCCTAGAAATGACAACTTTTCTCATGCCAAGCAAGCCTTATTATATTAACAGTAATAACGCAATTAGTCTTCTATTCAATGTTTTTGAAGAAGCATCGTCAAAGCAGCCCGCTAACAGGCACTGTCTGCGCCTATCAGTGCCCTCTGCTGGATAGAGTAAGATCCAACCCAACAGAGAGCCTTCCCAAGGTTGTAAACTGATGTTATTCAGCACAGAAGGTGAAGGAAATTCGTAATTGGGTGGCATCATGGGAAACAAAAATGGGTTTGGATGTGAAGTTCCTGGATTTTATTCCCAAGGCTCGTTGCAAATGGTTCACATAAGCAGCTGTCCACTGACCTGCCACACTGTTCACACATTATGCCCTGTCTTCACCTTCTCTGAGGATAAACAGCACAGCCTGACTTCAAGCCTCTTAAACTAACTGGACTCTGAATTCATAAAAAAACACATCACAGTCTTTATCTTGCCCCAGATGAGATGCTGCCTTCAGGGTGATTCAGAGAGGCCAGCTGGGAAAGAAGTTTCACTCTACCATTCCAAGTAGGTTGCAGTGGGTACAAAAAAGTGGGTTTGCAAGGGTACAAATAACCAGTTATCAGCCACTTATCAGTAATTAGCCATAGCACAGGACAACATCTTCCTCAGAGCTCAAGAAAGTAATCCAAAGCTGGGAACTGCTGCTTTGTCAGAGCTTTGCTGCATCCACAGGAGCTGCAGCCCATTGTTTCTGACTGGTCCTACACTCCACTCACTCTTGCTTTGTTTCACCTAATGCAACACGCTTATGGAAAGAAAAAACTAAATGAAAGAAAAGGCATTTCCTGAGAAGCAGGAGAACCATACCAAGAGCATTGTTCTGAGGGACAGAGAGGCACTGTGCCAGCACAGTGTCCCCAGTTTCTGTCAGGCTTACATGTGCTTCAGCATTTGCTTTGCAGGATGCAGTACCTGTCTGCACTCAAGCAGATGACAATTACAACTTTGAAATGAACTAAGTAATAGTGTAGCCTCCACATCTCCAGGGAGGGAAATGTCATGAAATGAAGGACTATAACATGGACAAGATTTCCTTGGACCTCAGCCAGGTCTGGCTCACTCCTTCCTTACAAACTTTGCTTCATTCCACTTCCTCATGCTAAGGTAACCTGGATAAACTTGGGTGAATGCCTGCAGATGAGTACAGGGTAAGTGTTGTGTTGTCTCTCTGAGGTATGCTTAGTCAGCCTGGCTCATGTAGTACAGCTGTACAAAAGGCTGTTCTCTATATTTCCCTACATAAACTTTTCCCTGCTTTTATCCCGGGTATTTATTCAAGCAGCACCTTTTTTGACATCAGTATGGGTAAGTTTAAACATCAATCATGTTGATCATGCACTTTCAAAATGTCTGTAATTAGACACTACCTAGTAGACCTGAACATTTTAAACTCAGTAAGTAGTTCCAAAAGCTACCAGCTTTTATGTTGAGATTTTTATTTATTTATTATTCTGATAATGTTTTTAGCCACAGTTGTTAGAAACATTAACTTTGAGGGGCAGGGACATGCCCCTCCGTTGATCAAATAATCAATAAAACTTCTGCCTTTTTGATGGGGACAAAGCTGCATTTTTATTTCAGTTCGATGTCACTTGGGAAAAATCAATTTATTTACTCTGGAAATGTTCATCAGCCAGACATGCTTCAACTGGTGATGATCACCCATGAAAGTATTTGCAATTGAGCCTAATTAGTCTTTGAAGTTTAATCTTATTAAGCATCAGATTTTGCCAGTCAGCTGCAGCCAAGCTTCCCATTGACTATCATAACAGAAAAAATAGTTTGTCTGATCCAAAAAGACTTGGGAATGCTTTTCATTCTCTCACAAGATAAAAAAGACAACACTGCAGCCGTTTACAATCTGGAGACCATCTTCAGGGTTTCTGTTTCACAGTGATGCAGACACTACAAACGACTGGACAGAGCTATCTGTGTGATTATCAGCTTCTCCAAAATACAAGGCACTGGCACAGACAGAGAAAAAACAGAAATCGATGAGATATATGCAGTGATTTTTACCTGAGCCCTGCCACATTATCAAAAGTAGGGTCTGCTGTCAGAGGACAAAACAAAACCTTAGGAGATATCCTTTTCCCGGGAGGAGTGCACCACTTCAAATGTGTGGGTACTAGACCGAAATGAAGGCATGTATAACAGACTACCTTCACATGGCATCACATTGCCATGTTTGTCATTAATCATCTACTTATCACTTAGTTATGTGTTCCTGTGCAAATTGGTCTAGGTGATCCTGCTGTGGCAGGGGAATTGGACTGGATGATCTTTTGTGGTCCCTTCCGATCCCTAATGATTCTATGAAACTGTAGAGTATCATTCCACAGTAGCATTTAAAGTTGCATTCTTAAATGAGCTGAAAATGTTGTTGATCAATGAGAGATACCCAAACATATTTTTAAACTTGTGATGTTGTTTCATAAAGTTCATCCCTGTAGGGTTACTTCTTTTCAGAAATGTGTATTTTTTGCTAACTAAGCCTTATTTCATCATTGTTTATCACTTCTTCTTTAATTTCCTAGATGAAGATGCTCAATAACCTTCAGAAGCAGAGATGTCTCCCAGACAGAAAGGTATAACATTTATTATTCCATGACCAACTCAGTCCAGCACAAGGTTGGTGGGTTGTACACTTTACACAGCAGTGCATGGCTGGTTTTACACTTCACTCGAGGCTCACATTGAAAAATAGAAGCTGAATGTCAGCATGAACTGACTTGCTAATGTCATTATGGTGAGAAAGTAATTGAATCAGAAATGAACAATTCACAAATGCAATCCGGTTCCACATTTGTTCACAGCGAAAATGATGTCTGGGCAAATGGCCTGAATAAAATCTGTGGATCTCCTAAATTCCCCCAAAATCCTCAGCATAGGTTCTGCACAGATTACAGGGCACAGCTAGGACCAGTATGCTGCATTTCTGGCTATACGACATTCTTCATTAGAAGACTGTATTTGCTTTTTCAAATACACCTCCACCAGTAGGGACTAAACGTGTGGATAATCCGAGAGGTGACTAGCAGATCTTGTGACATCATTGTCACCTATTGCCATAACATTCATGAAGAATAATTTTCCCAGGCACAGAATGGCACGGTGAACCCTGGCCCTAGTTGTGCTGTGGTGAGAATGTCCAGTAAAAGACTGATGCTGCTGCCAAAGTTCACAGCCCACAGTTTCGCTGTGCACAGTGAGACATTTGTCTCCCTCAAATACTTCAAAAGTACTGCATTAACTTAAACTGAGGAGGCTTTCTTAAAATTAAAGTGCATTAATTTAGTTCATATACCAGTTATAACAGTATTATTGCAATTTTCTATTGCCATAAACAAAGCAGTTTAATTATACAATTTTATATACCACGAATACAGAAAGATCTGGAAATTGAGGAATGCACTTTATATCATCTGAAATTCATCAGCATTGTTTGACAGTGGTTGTTATAAATTGCATTCTAGTTACCCTGCTTTCAAACTTCTTTCTTTCAGTGCTTGCTACATATAAAGTGGGTGCAATCTGCACCTGATATGCAAAAGTTTGCATTGTTTTAATGAGTATTAAATATGTGTATGAGGGATCACTCAGACTTGAAAGCTGATATTGCTAAGCACTGTAAAGTCACGTCAGATGGACAAAACATGGAAATTAGTTTAATTTGGCCCAGTGTGAGTCTACAAGAGGGTACAAACTAAAAAAAAAAAGAGATTGTATGTGTATTCCTGAACAGGCTTTACAGCCAATCTGAAAATCATAGAATCGTAGAATCATAGAATCATCAGGGATCGGAAGGGATCTCGAAAGATCATCTAGTCCAATCCCCCTGCCACAGCAGCATCACCTAGACCAAGTCACACAGGAACACATCCAGGTGGGTCTTGAACCTCCTGGTTGTGGAGGTTCACACCTCCACACCTACCCTGGGCAGCCTGTTCCAGTGCTCCATCATCCTCACTGGGAAGAAATACATTCTGATATTTCTATGGAACCTCCTGTGTTCCAGCTTGCACCCACTTGCCTCTTGTCCTATCACCAGATGACACTGAAAAGAAAATATTTTCATATTGTTTAAAAATGATATTACAATGTGTGCCACACTGTCTCAGGGAAGTCCTCTGGACTTCGGAGATGCTGTATTGCATGTGTGCTACAGACTCAGTAACAGTTAAGTACAGTGGCAGCTTCTAAAGGAAGAATGGTCTAATGCTACATGCTGTATGGCATGGAAAATGCAGGCAAACCTGCTGCAACTGCTCAGGCTCATCCATTCCAATCGTCCTCAGAGTTGGAAAGATTCCTAGACTACAGCCTACTTAGAGGAAGGGTGAACGATAGAAGCTAAAACAAGGGCTGCCACTCTTTGCAGTAACTGAACACAGCCTCGCTGGAACGCCATACTGTTGAAACCAGTCATTTCAGTATGACACTTCCTAGAGCATCACTGTCACAAATATTTCTCTTCCTGGTAAACAACATTCAGCAGTAAAAGCTAGAGAAAGATCTGCGTTAGGCTCTATCATGCACGTACTCAAAATGAAAAGCTCATTTGTTTTGTGTCTCTTTCAGACGCCTCACATGAAGAGGTTTTCGTGTTAATTGTTATTTTTAAGTCTGTAAAGTGTTTCAGCATTCATCCTACTACTGGGATTTTACTGGTACTTTATACATTAGGTTCAGGGACTCTAGAGACACTGTTAAGAGCCTTTTTCTTCCCATCACAGCTCTGAAGCTTTTATAGCCGCTTCCTCTACTATGCACTTTACGTTTTGTACACACTTCAATTTGACAAAGTAACTGGGAAGCAAATCATAAACCAATATATTGAATTGGCAAAGTTTGTTAAGAAATAAAAGAGTTTGGCTTTGAGCAAAATAGATCTTCTAGATTTTTCTTTATGTATTCAGCAAACTGTGATGACCTTAAAAGCCATGAGCACTGGCCAAAACTAAGAAGGGCTGTCAGATATGCAGACTCAACTTTGACGCTGCATCAGGATCCAGTTAAGACACAACCACATAAAGAGAGTCTCAGGAATAAAAAGCCATCAGTTCCTGATATTAATCAGGATATTTTGCTGTAGGATTCAGCAATCTTTCTTTATATTATAGGATTTATAATAGAAATACGAGAATGCCACTTAATACACCACTGAAAAATCAAGGGACAAAATACACTACACCCTATTTGTCCATGGGATGGGCTGAACTGCACTCTGGCATCATTTATCTCCACAGATTACTGGGAGTCCCAAAACAAGTAGCTGGAATCAGTTTTATTTTAACTAAAAATGAGATGAATACCACCGTGAGGAGAAAGACATTTGTTTTCTGCAGGTTGCCGCAAGAGGCAGATTGACACTGTAGTTTAATGATGTAACGATGTACCTGCATATTTAATTGAAATGAGTGCAAACTAGCGAAGTTGTGTCATTCTATGTTGACTGGTCTTTTAGTCTTCTAAGAGGAATACTCCCAAAGGGTAGCAACAGCAAATCAAATCTCCGCCACAAAACTTTCCATACATCAAGTCTTCATTGATTTCATACAAATTGTGCAGCTACGCACACGGAGAGAACCATGGGACATCTCCATTTGGAAGGGACCCCTAGGCATCACTGAGGTAAAGATAACTATGATGTCCCGATTTGTTGTTCCATTAGACAATGGGATCATAAAGAATTTCCAGCCAGCTACCATCTGCTTTGATGACACTAACTCATCTGGAAGCAATCTATAAAATGAACATCTCTACCACCTTTAGTTGGCTGAATATCTTCTCTAACTGTTGAACCTCCAATTTACAAACAAGTCTCCAATTCATCTTGTTAGCAAGCAAATGCACAGCAGGTCATGCTGGTCTCCCACATTCAGATTGAACTGATGGATTCCCACAAAATAATGGCTTAAAGTTAGCGTTGTCATTTTTCTACTGCCTATCCTTAAAACTTCCCGAACCCCTGTGTGTCAGGCATGGATGCTGCTGCTGCGGCAGTGCCACAGGGAATTTGTTCAGGAAACTGAATCTACCCAGATTCATAGTGGTGTGGTGTTACTAGCACAGCTAGAAAGAATACAATGGATATGAAGAAGTAGCTACTAAATTAATTGGAAACAATTGTCGTTAATTGCTAAGAATGGACATTTTCTTGGCCACTTTTAACTTAAATCTTATGATTAATGTCAAATAGCTAAGTTTTCAGCTCTTTTTTTTTTGCAGTATGTGCAATGCTCAGCTTATTAAAATGTATGACCCCATGAAAAAGCATTAGTGTTTGGCAATTTTGGGGACGTTAATGAAGCATAATTAAAATGATTAAAAAATAAATTGAATGAAAAGAGTTAAATGGTCTGTCAGTGAAATCCATCAGTGACACAGAAAGCCCGCTGAAGGTCTCAGCTATCATGTTACTCCTGTCACTTTTACAGGCCCCCAAAGCTGGGTAGAAGTGACTGATATTCTGGCAAACAATACCAATTTCTCAGCTGCTGCCCTCCATGAGCCTGGGAGTGATTTGTAAAGGTACGGCTTACATAGCTGAGTGTAACATGAGCTGCTATGGGGCAAACACTGCCTGAAGAAAATCACTGTGCCTGAGTATCAGCAACAATTTTACGAGAGTCAGAAACATAGATCTATATTTATGTAATCTGAGCAGCTCAGCATAGTGGATAGCGTCTCCCTTCACAGGATTATTTCCTAATACACTGATGTGTTAGGTCCTGATTTATCAAACCATCATCTACTCTACTCAAGCTGAGGACTCGCTCTCCCTCTGATGTCTACAAAAACTCTGCAGATAAGCAGTGCAGGAGCCGTACAGGCACCATATAAATAACAACCGCAGTATATAAGCGCCTGCATAAATCTGTGAAGGTCCATAAAATGTGGATACAGACAGAAAAATGGCCACTACACTTACTATCTGCTAAACGCAAGCAGAAATCTTTAAAAGCAGGCCAGTTCTGCTTTGGGGAAAAAACACCTCGGGAGGTAATTCCCAGTTTATTCCAAACCACCTGCATTTTGAACAAAGGAAGGATGAAGTATGAAATCTATACTGCTCCAGCTTTTTTTCTAGTCTCTAGGTAAGAAGACACATGGCAAGAAGGAATGATGCAAAGGTATACATCACTACAAGTGAGAGGAGAATAGGAAATGTGCATATAGCCCAATTGGGTTCAGAAAAGCTTCGGTGGCACTGCAGTTATGGCAATCATGTCTTCGAAACACAGAAGCAATATGGCTGTACATCTCTACTCACAAATTGTCAAGTCATTCTTTACATTTAGAATGGTTCCTGATAAAACCTCTAATGACTCTCTAAGTAATATTTGGTGAAGAAAAATGCTGTCGTTCAAGCAGAACTATAGACATCTGCGATCCCATTTAATTTTATATATAGATATATTAGGAAAATTCCATGTAGCTGGATAATACAGAGAAATAATAGCCTGACATCAGAGTCAAACCTTTCTGCGGTATCATCAGCTGAGAATGCAAAGGTCATTCTCTTCTAGTATTGAGGCAGGTTTCCTATTGATTGTTTCTATGCCAGGAAAAAAAAAATCAGATTAAAATAAAAAGAGTTTCTTAGTCTCAAGCAGAAATGAAAAATAGCTCTTGAGAGGGGAAAAAAGAAGGCAATCAAAATTACTGCATTGTGCCAAATGCAAGCAGTTTCATCTTGTTTTGAAAGAGGCATTCACGTAATCATAGAAGGTGCCTTTATAGCAGAGGTGCAACAATAATAAGTGCTTTGTCTAAAAATAGGCTGCTAATATGAATATTAGATGAGATTAACACTGCCACATAATGCTTTGGTCTACTTTCGAGTACTTTCTGCAAATGCCTGTTTCAAATAAAAATTCAAACAGCAAAGAACTACCCTAAACACACAGGAAATCATCAGAAGGAAGGCACAACACTCTCCCTGTATTTAGATAACATGTGGGCTCTATATCTAGAGTGCTCCTCTGCTCTTCAGTTGACAAAGTGCTTTGAAAGAAAAATCTCTGTCAACAATAATGGAATCATAATTTGCAGGGTATCTATGCTCTTGGTAGAAAACCATCTTTCAAGCGGATTATTCTTCTGGAAATAGGAGTAATATAGCACCATGCCATATGGCTGCTTTTTCCTCAGTCACAATCTCCATTTTCATCCTAATGGTGTGAAAAGAGACTTCCTTTGCTCTTAAGATTGATACCATTTAACCTGTGCATGAAACCCAATTGACACACACACTCAAGATATTTGTTTTCCTCTGGATCTGTGCAGAAGAGTGATAGGTTAGAACTCACAAAGCCTTTTTGAGAAATAAGCTGAGGTCCATATACAAAATGACATCAAGGAAGAAACTACAGTAAACACTAGGGTAGGCACTGTCACTGCAAACTTTGCAGTAGTTAATCCATTCTCTTATCATAGAATCATTAGGGATCAGAAAGGAACTCGAAAAATCATCTAGTTCAATCCCCTGCCACAGTGCGATCACCTAGACTAAGTTGCACAGGAACACACCCAGGTGGGTCTTGAACATCTCCAGAGGAGACTCCACAACTCCCCTGGGCAGCCTGTTCCAATGCTTTTTACCCTCACAGGGAAGAAGTTCCTCCTGACATGCCCCTTATCCTGTCACCAGATGACCTCGAGAAGAGCCTAGCTCCATCCTCCTGACACCCACCCCTCACATATTTAGAGACATGAATGAGGTCAGCCCTCAGCCTCCTTTTCTCCAAGCTCAAGAGATCATCTCCCTCAGCCTTTCCTCATAAGGGAGCTGTTCTACTTCATCATCTTTGTCCTTTTTTGAATTGAGGGGCCCAGAACTGGACACAATACTCCAGATGTGGCCCCACTAGTGCAGAGTAGAGGGGGAGAAGAACCTCTCTTGATCTGCTAACCACCCTCCTTCTGAGACACTAACCATGGATTATTCATACTGCACAACTTGTGCCATGGCTTATTGAGTTCACTGTGAGGTAACAGGAATTATCTGGATAAAGAGCACATGAACATAGGAACTAGAATTCCTCATTAACGTGCATTATTCACAGGCAATGCTAGTGAAAATGCTATGCTCAGAAATCAGCATTCTAAGGGAAAAAATGTTCATGTGCCACACTATGTAACCCTCCACAGAAACCACCATCTGAGAAGACAGAGAAAGGCATACCACACTAGTTTGTAATCAAAGAACTAATGTTGTAGCATTTGGATGTCAACTGCAAAGCCCTCTCCTGCTAAGTGATGGCAGGAGGCAGACTGCAAACCCACCACGGACTTGCAACCAAAAGGTTGGCACTGGGACTTGGGGAGGGAGAAACAAGAGAAAAGGGATAGTGTTTCAAAATAAGACAAAAGGGATATAATATAGTTGCTGGACAGCAAAAGCTAGTACCTAGAAATTGCCTCCTCCTTACTTCTTAACAAGATGGGAGTGTGTTCAAGTATTAGAATAGAAGGGACTAGTGGACTGGCAGGTATCTTGGAAAACGTGGACAGAAGATTATTGACAATGGGTAGCTCAATGCAAAAATGGAAGGGAGGCTTCTACCACGTCAGATCAGGTTAGCAGTGCCATGCAAGATTTACAGACCACTACTTATTAGACCTATTCCTCAGCTTTATATAATAAGGTAATAATCAATAATAGGTGATTAAATGTTATGACAAACTGACCCAAGCCAAAAATGCTTACAAACTTTTGCCTTCTGTCTGTCCTTTGATGACACTACAGGAGGAGCAGAGCTGAAACTACACAGACTTCTTACATGAGTCTCATCACAAATTTGCCACAATCCAAGTACCAAAATGAAATCTGCCATGTTTCTAATTCATAAATTCTACAGAAAATATTTTTTCCTCCCTGTTCTACAACGTTATGCACAGAATTTTTGAGGGCTGAGATGTTGCTTATTATACTTCAGTCTCATCGTGTTTGTTGGCATTATAAACACCTGATAAACCATCTTCTGTGGTACTTGCGGACATCACTTCTGTAATTAAGCACTTATATCTGCCAAAGGTGGGTAACAAGCTGGAACAGTACCTGAACAAATTAGTGTTCTAGTGTGTTTATCCTGCTGAACACAAATAACTGCAGGTTTTTTGCCTGACAGCACCAGCTGGGTTGGGAGTCATAACCATTGTTTATATTGCAAGTTAGAATTGTTAAGTTTCAATGTGTCTGATGAAATTTTCACTCATACAGGAAAAGCAGAGAGGATGCCTTCCCTTAGAGAGCCAACACAAACTCCTCTGCTCTTGCAGACCCCCACTAATACTGCCTTGTCATTTTATGTTGAAGCTCTCTGGGATTAAGAAGTGTCAGGTTAGCATAAGCACTGCCAGCAAGAAGTCAGAATGAGATTGCCTCTTCTTAACAGGTTGTTCTTACCATATGATTCACTATATTATAAAGAAATGGATCTTTCCTGATGAGATCTCTGGCAGTTAAACACTAGCAGAGCTGTTCTGCTCAATGGGTATTGTTAATTAAGCTTGTGAAAAGGAGTGTAAAGTGCTGGCATTCCTTGTTCAGCTACTTCTGGTTATGTATTCTTCACAAGTTGATCTCTGTACTGTCCACCAAAAGTGGGTTTGCTTGTTTGATTTTTTTTTGAAGAGTATAATTCTAAGGGAAAAATAAAGAAAGGATGCATTTGTGAGCCCACTGATACTAAGAAAGGCTGGCTGTGAAGCTGGCATCTGCTTCACAAAAAATGCAGGCTTGTGTTTTTCTTACTCCAAGGTTAAAGAACAGCAACTGCAGCCATTTATATCACCAACAGCAAAGCCTGGCCAGGCTGTGGAAGGAAGTGGTATTATGAGCACTTGGTATTCTCAGATGAGAACTGCCCCAGAAGATGCATTGAAGAGACAAAGATGCTGTCTATCTCACTGAAAACCTAATGTTTTTCTAGTGTGCCTTCCATATCTCCATTGGCATGGCAACTGAGGAGTCATAATTCAACAATAAAACTAGACAGTTGGCTTCATCACAGGCAGGTCCAAGTGCTGTATTAGCTATGGCTAAAAAACAGCATTCTAAACTCCAAGTAAATCTATGATATTTAATAAGGTCATGAGGGAAAAAAGATTCATAAATAACATCAGATTTAGCCATTGAACCTAGAGTGAGATAATAAATGTGAATTTCTGAGTATGGCTTCTTAGACTCTATTTGCAGTCGAGAGAGTCTTATTTTTTTTTATTCAAACAGAGAAAAGGAGAAAATATTTATCAGCCCAGTTTTACAAGTTAGCTGTAACAACTATAATTTGTTTCCATGTGGAAATAATTCCTTCCTTCCTCCCTCCCACCCTCCCTCCCTTCCTTCTTTTCAAAAGAATAAACATAGAACCTGGACTTAAGCTTTTATATTTATGTGCATTTGGAGGGGAAAACTAGCCAAGTTCAAATAAATCAGGGCCATAATAAACGGATTTTTTTGACTGACTAGACATTCAGACTGCTGAGGCGAGTCTGAGGACAGTCATTCCTGCTATTGCTGTAGCCATCTGTTTTCCTGTGTCTCAGAGCAAGAATGATGCCTGATTAATACACTTCGTGCAAAAGCATAGACCTCACAAGAAATGACCTGTAATTATTTATTATGTCTAATGAAGAGACTGGTGTATTAATGTGGAGACTGTACCACTAAAAACATAGGTCAGATGAAAAGTGAAGTCTAGACACATTGTTCCTAATGCTCTAGATTTAGCTCAGTGCAAGACCTATGCTCCTGTGGACTTAACACTACTTGTGAACCACTGTCAGCTATCTCAGTGCTTTCCAGACCATGATAATAGAAAATGCCAGAGAAACCTGTGAACTTTGCTTTTTGTGGAACAAAGTGCTTTAAAAAAAATTGACTTCCCCAAGCAAACCAATGCACAGAGCCCAGTACTGATACAGAGAAGAGCAGCGACCTGCAGCATAAGCGATGGTCGTTGCCCATATTACCCTGTATTAAGCATAGCTTTGGAATTATTCCTATTTTGTTCTTCCAGTGAAACCAAGGGGCTTACAGAGAAGTAAGGACATAGAACAGGATATAGCTGTATTTATGCAAGGCCTTATCTTTCTTATTGTAGAAATACAGGGATATTCAAGGCAATGGTGAGCAAATGCAGGGTCAGTCAAAGAGAGGGGAGAGGGAAATATGATAAAAGGAAAGGAAGGGGACTGCTGTAGTGTTTATACAATTATTTCAGTCAATACCAAAGCCTCTCTCAGTCAGAATCATAGAATTATTAGGGACTGTAAGGGACCTCGAAAGATCGCCTAGTCAAATCCCCATGCCACAGCAGAATCACCTAGACCAAGTCGCACAGGAGCACATACAGGTGGGTCTTGAATGTCTCCAGAGAAGGAGACTCCACAATCCTCCTGGGCAGCCTGTTCCAATGCTCTGTTACCCTCACTGGGAAGAAGTTTCTTCTGATATTTCTATGGAACTTCCTCTGTTCCGGCTTTCACCCACTGCCCCTTGTCCTGTCACCAAATGACCTTGAGAAGAGCCTGGCTCCATCCTCCTGACACCCACCCCTCACCTAATTCAAGCCAGCATTCACAGTTGTGGCATTACCCAATTTATTATTCACTTTTGCCACCTATGTTGCTTATCAGCAGTCATGAATTCTGCCTGCTCTAAAGACTGTTTGTGTGTCAAGGTGGTTTTCATCAATTCTATTGCACTAAACCCAGTCCTGCCTAACTGTGGTAGTTAAGAACTGTCCCACCTCTTCAACAACACTTGCCATCAGCAAGGGTTGTATCTCCACCAATGTGCAGACCAACCTGGAATATCAGATCTCCTGGAACCAGAATAGCCTCACAGCCTTAAAATTCCCAGTTAGAAGACTCCTTAGAGATTCTACTTGTTCTGACCAGTAGGTACAAATGGAGCTGTCAGGCACTTCCAGTTTTTGTGTGCTGATATATCAGAGAACAAATTGGAAGGATGGAAACTGCGTCTTTCCTAGGACCTGACTGCATTTGGAGAAAGAGGATAGACTGGATCCCAACTGAAAGCACAGTAATATGAGGATGAAAGCTAGTAGAGTTTTTTCCCATAACACAAACATGCCCAAGGTTGCAAAACAATAATCTGAGTCCTTTTTGATCCTTCATGTCCTACCAACAATCTGTCTTAAGGTGACAACTGGATGACTTCTAGTTTCTAGGTTTAAGAAATAGCTCATTTTCTTTATAACTTCGGCCAGCCTGCTAACACTTCCAATGAATTCCAAATGAAGCATTCTCTTGTGTTCCGTGATAGGGGCACAAGCATATTAAATTGCTCTGCACAAGTAATTTTATCTGATAATTGTTCCTTCAACTCAGAATTTCAGTGAAGTTTTTACAGTTTCTGACTAAAAATGCTATGAAGTGTAATGAAAGTAAACACAACAGAGTAGAAGTAGGACTCTATAAAAATAAGCATACACCATTGAACCGATTGCATCAGTCTGCCTGCTTCCAAAGGATACCGTAGAGTGTAAATCTCTGTTGCGTCCATTTGAACACTGGCACAAGATTCTTCACTTAAGATGAGCTAAGAGCGCTCATAAATTATTGGTTAGGATGAAAAATTAATTCTCCAAACACCCCAAACTCTGGGGATAGTCCATCAAGAGAATTCCAGTAGGGATCACAAGTAATACCTGATCATCTAGGCATTACAAGGAACGTATTTCTTTACAGCATTTAACGAAATTTCCAGCATTTGTTGCTATTTGGTTTACAATTGTGGCTTCTCCTCCCCCTTCTGATTTCTCCTTCCTCTGTAACCTCCTGCAACCCATATCAGTAATTTCTTGTTTTAACAAACAGAATATACAAGGACAATTTTTCTCTCACTGTCAAACATAGAAAAAAATATGCCAAGTAATGCTTTTCCAAGTCACTTATGTTCTTACACTGTGCCATCTCCATTTTCCTGCTTTTATGTGCTAAAAAAAAAGCAAAGAGATAAACATATCACAGAAGCACTCTGGTTGGAAAAGACCCTGGAATCATTGAGTGCAACTATGTACCCTACCTTAGAAGTTCCCCCCTAAGCCATACCCCTCAACACTTCATCTTCAAACACATCCAGGAATGCCAACTCAACCAGCTTCTTGAGCAGCCTATTCCAGTGCTTGACTATCCTTTCTGTGAAAAATTTCTTCCTAATATATAGTCTAAACCTACCCTCTTGTAACTTGAACCCATTGCCTCTTGTTCTATCACTGATTGCTTGTGAGAAGAGACCAGCTCCAACCTCTCCACAACACCCTTTCAGGTAGTTGTGGAAAGTGATGAGGTCTCCTCTCAGCCTCCTCTTCCTCAAACTGAAGAGCCCCAGCTCTCTCAGTCTTTCCTCATAAGATTCATTCTCTATGCCCTTCACCAGCTTTGTTGGCCTCCTCTACACCTGCTCCAGCACCTCCACATCTCTTTTGTATTGAGGTGCCCAAATCTGGACACAATACTCAAGATGTGTCCTCACCAGTGCTGAATACACAGGGATGATAACCTCCCTGCTCCTGCTGGCCAAACTATTTCTAATACAAGCCAGGATTCCATTGGCCTTCTTGGCCACCTGGGCACACTGCTGGCTCATATTCATCTTCCTGTCAGTTAGAACCACCAGATCCCTCTCTGCCACACGGGTCTCCAGCCTGCAGCATTGCAAGGAATTGTTGTGGCCCAAGAGCAGGACCTGGCACTTGGACTTACTGAAGCTCCTGCTGTTAACAGTGGCCCATTGCTCCAATCTATCCAAGTCTCTCTGAAGAGCCTCCTTAATCTCTAGCACATGAACACTCCCACCTAGCTTGGTGTCGTCTGCAAACTCACTAATGATGCACTTAAATATACTGCAAGCCTCGGATTGCTAAACTTCTGTTGGGCTGTGTTGCTGTAGTGAATTTCATCAAGAAAACATGAAATTCATCAAATGATGGTCCTGATTTTTAAATTCTCATTACAGGACCAACAGAGTTGCAGAGGTCTTTTAAATCCTTTCCTTGTAAACACTTGAGACTAGCTCTTCCACAGCTAAGGGCCAGCTAAAATATTTTTCAGCTATCATATGGAACTCTGAGGATTAATTTAGTTTTAGATGTTACGGGCCCTGAAGGACTTATTTGCTAACTAGCTCATGGAAATAATTAATGCTAGACACCATGTGATCTCTACTTGAAAATGTCAGGAAAATATTTTGCTGAGAATCTCTTTAGCACAAAGCAAAGCAGTACACAATATAAACATGTGATATTGAAAGTCTGATTTGGGAAAGGTATATTCAAGTTTTAGAGTATTAATATAGATAAATGTGAATATTTAATTTCACAAGGTATTTTATAAACACATCAGATATTTAATAGAAAAGCAAGTTGATAACTCTTGTTAATCGGCTAAATCTTGCTGATCTGCTGAGCAGACAGGGAAGAAAGCACGAGATGTTCTCTATTATATATAGAAGAAAGATGACAATTTATTTCAGCCTCACAAGAGTTTTGAAACTAATTCAATAGTTCATGCACTCCTCCTTTAAGGAGAAGCCAAAGGGGTGTGCAACCATGCCAGGAATTCAGGCGTTTTATTGTGTGCAGCATGCACTATCATCAATGGTCATCTTTAAAGCTGTAAAGTCAGGAACTCCAAAGGTATGAAATGCAAAGCCAGCTCTATCTGAACCCATTGCTTGGGAATAGTATGCTCTACCTTTTAATTACACGAGCACATACTGGTTTGCCAGCAGCATGCCTGCCTCAGGTCACAATATGGATGTGCCTCACTTACTGAGCAGCCAGTCAATATTTTGTTATCCCTGTTGTTTGAAGTGCTGTATTTACTGCATGCTACTCAAATCCTCCTCCAAAAACTGATGTCAGTTTTCCCACAGATTTTTCTGTGGTGCTCTTCAGTAATGGGTTTGATTACTTCATAAATATTAATTATATTATTTTCATAATTTATCTGAAAAAGGAGAGGTTAGTATTTACAGATCACACGCTTGAACTCAGAAGGAACCTTCCAATTTGTAAGTCATGTTTACACAGTTCTACAGAGCCAGGGAAGTCAAGGTTTGCAGGAAGTGATTGTACTGCCTGAGGAGAAGGGAGCTAGTACAGGTTCACATCTTCCTAGCCTATTATACTCTGGCTATTTCTAGCTTTTTCTTGTTTCTCTTGAATCAGCATGAGTTTATCTCCTGCTCTGTTTCCTGCCTCCTGTTTAGATTTCTTTTCTTCCTTGCTCTGCCTAATCTTTTGCTTTTAATTGCTGTTTTCGTCTCTTGCTTCATTTCCTACGATGTGCATTTCTGCCTTTATTCTTTCCTTTGTTCCTGAATTTTTAACCTTCCTCCTGCTCTTGCCAGCTTTAGGTGTCTTTTATATTTAGTTTCCAGCTAATCTTTTTTTGATGGCCATCTTGTCTGCAGTCAGCTTCACCAGTAGCTCTACTATCACTGCACCAAGTGCAGCAGTTATGAAAATCAGTTCTTCTGTCACATACCTAGGTGCATCTACTGGTACCATCAATGCTTATTGCTAAAGCTACTGTTTAATAGCTACATCCAACCACTGGGTTTAGAAAATCAAGGGAAAACTACCATAGTAACGTCTTTGC
Organism: Upupa epops; assembly: GCA_013397515.1. Lineage (NCBI taxonomy): Eukaryota > Metazoa > Chordata > Aves > Bucerotiformes > Upupidae > Upupa > Upupa epops. The sequence goes on from VZRI01009837.1 coordinate 51,304, forward strand.
CCTCTTTCCCATACTTCTATGAAGACAGAAAGTCTCACTGAGTCTTCAGAAGTTCACAGTACAGACACACACCCTACCCAGTAGAATTTACCTGCACTGCAACTATCTCAAATAGAAGTTTTACCAAGGCAAAAGGCCACCAGTGTGGTGGCTATCTCTGTATCAAGTCTGTAGCATAAGCAAGTGCCAAGGTCCCACCTTAAACAGAAAGGCCATTGAATTCATGGTGTAGCCATTATTCCTCAGGCATAGAAGTTTTCTATGACAAAAGGTGTCCCAACGGAGAGTAAATCACATCTACAAGGAGTAAACTAGGCAGCAATTACATTATAAGAAATGGGTTTGGAAAATATTAAAGAAACACTAGAACTGATTTCTAAAAGATGTCTTTTTCATTACAGCTGAGAAAGAAAATACAGTTATATCATCTCAATGTTTATATAGTGCCATTAAAAGAACGCTACAGAATTGCTGGAAAAGCAATAGAAGTCCATTTCTGTTCACAGCAGTTTTGAGACCTCCAGAAGATTTATAAATAATGCTTCTCTCCTGGATGAATCCTGGTAAAAAAAACTAAAACAAGCTAAACAAACAAAAGTCTGATCTGCTGCTGAAATTTTCTTTCACACAAATAATCCTGTTAAGCGATGGAAACTCTCCCATAAAAGACTCCCATGACTGGGCATTGACCTGCTGTGGAATCATCCTTTCTTTTCCACCTTACTAAAACTAACATTTTGTTGGGGGCTGTATGTCAAAACCATTTTTCTTCTGAAGTGCTGTCTGTTTTCCCTGGCACAAATTCATCCATGCTTAGAGCATGCACTAATGACTCAAAACTTGAGTCTTACTTTTGGCATCGGTCGGGTCTCTGAAGCTATCTTATACAGTACAAAAATAATGAAGGTGCTAGTGTAAATCATGTTTCAATGATAGGTGATAGATCCAGTAGACTATTTATGTGATAGATCCAGTAGACTATTTACAAGTAGGATAACATGAAGCAATTGGTCTTTTTCTGGACTTTTATATATTCAGGTTTCCTTAAGAGCTACCTCTGTACTACTGAAAATTGTCATTGCCGTCAAGTAGTTATTAATTACTTCAGTTAATAGCATTGACCTTTCTTAGGCAGCCTCCAATTCAATAAGGTATCTTTATTATAAGAATAGATGCTTACAAATTACAACCACAGCGTTACAGGTGCACAGGTATTATTGGTAAACACCCAGAACTTCTGCTTTTTTAACAAGAGTTCCAATATGTTAAACACTTATAATGGACATTTGTTACAGGTTTCAAATACACAAACCACAGAATCACAGAATTATTGAGGCTGGAAAAGACCTCTAAAATCATAAAGATCAGCCTAGAACCTAATATCACCACAATCACCTAGACCATGGCACTTAGTGCTACATTCAGTCTGTCCTTAAAAACTCCAGGGATGGGGACTGCACCACTGCCCTGGGCAGTCCATTCCAATGTCTGATCACCCTTTCCACAAGGGTTTCCTAACATCCAATCTAATGTTAGGAAAACCTCCCCTAGTGCAGCTTCAGACCATGACCTCTTGTGCCGTCACAGTTGCACAGTACCCATATGTACGTTACAAGTACAGGTTTCTGTTATGATGAACATCTTCCCACCAACCATGGACCCACACACAAATGCCTTTATACAGAATTTACTGGCAATCAAGAAAACATTGACTTGATTACAACTCAGAACTAAATGCAAACATTACGGAAATGCTGGTTCACTGTGAGTTACTACGTTTGTTTCACAAGGCATAACCCAGTAAAGAGTTACCACAGAATCCTGATCACATCTATTTACCATATTCATACACACTCAACAAATTACTTTTCAATTTGATTTAATTAAAGTATTTCACATTACTATGCTTTTAAAAAAGATACCGAGTTGAAGACTGCCAATCAGTAATGCTACATCTAGTCCCAAGATCACAGTGCTATTTCCAAGCTTTTCGGAATCCTTTTCTGTGGAGCTCTGCGATCCCCACCACCACCCCACTAAAAAAATTAAAAAGAAATTCAAACTGCAATGGGACACTAGCTGGGCTTACATTTAAAGGATGCAATCCCCAGCAGACTTCAGAGCAGACCAGTTGTGTTAGAAGCACTGAATATGAAATAAGTGCTAGTGTTGTAAAAGGAATTGCACAGGGAAAAACCCCAGTTCCAGGTAATACTGTGATTTAAGGTAAGACATTGACAAGCTGCTGGATGACACTAATGCCTTGAGACTTAAAAATTACTTGTGAATACATTATGAAAGCAAATCAGAGATTAAAGCTATGTGGTTTTCTCACTCCCAACTTGAGGCATTCTATGCAGTCAAAAAAAACCCTGCTATTCTTGGTATAGAAAATACTGCTCCTGCTTCCAACTTCAGACTGATGTGTAATCTAACAGGCCGAGACAGGTTAAGAGGCAAAGTCTGCAGGTAGCCAGTATCTTCCAAAAAGAGCTAAATGGACTAATGAGTTGCTGTATTGCATTATATTTGCAAAACCTACTACAAAAATTGTGATGTTAAGAAGAAACCCTCCCGCTCTCAGAGAAAATGCCTCAATGGCCATCAAGAAGAAGTGAACCAAGAAGACTCGCAATAGATGGAGAAAAGTATTAATCTCAGAAGAGAAACAGTTGTCATAATCGTCTCCAGCTAAGTTTACTATTAGAGCACCAAAGTGAATCAGAAGTTTGTTCTAAAGAAAGGTCTTAGATAGCCACACAAAGATTAAACAAGACACACAGTGTATTTTTTTATATATTGGGAATAACTGGAAGAAATCCTACAATGAGAGAGTATTTATGTCCATTCATGTCTTTAATTGAAAGAACAACAGCTCTCTACGGGCAGAGCTATCACTTGGAGTTCTTATGAGATGAAAACAGAACGCACCAGTTACCTATGAGGCTCTTACTAAGGAACAGGGCAAGCTCAATAGCCATGACAATTCCTTACCAGCCTATAAAAAAGTGTGATTTGACTGTGAAAACATCTGACAAAACATTTACTAGTGGCTTATTCTCAGTGTCGCCAGCTGTAAAATGTGACTGTGACAGATTGCTGATAGTAATGCTTAATTAACTCCTTGTTGTGGTCTTGCAGCCCAAGAAGCAGACAGTGACGTACAGAAACCTTCACAATAAGAGGAGATTCTATTTTTTCACCCATTAGCATTTACAAGGGATATACTTGCTTGCAGAGCTCCAGTCCTTCCAGTTTGGCTTATCCACCAAGAAGTAGGGTGCAAGGTCATAAAACAACAACATGCATGATTCTCTCTAGGAAGATAGAGCTGTCCACACTGAAATCAGACCGTTGGTTTCAGAACAAGCAGCTTTTGAAGTACAAGAGAAACAAACAGATTTGGACAGCACATTGAGTGCTCCAGATTGCACTCTGGCACTGTTGCCCTTCTGCCTGTTTGTCCCTACAGAAAGTGTGGCAGCAGCCACCGCATGTTACATGGCTCTCCTAAAGGCTCTCAGACATTAAGTGAGCTTAATCAAGAGAAGTGTGAAATCACAGCAAAGCCAGGGCTTCCTGTTTTGCAGATGGTGAGCTGCCAGAAAGGATGAGCCCAGAATTTAATTGCAAGGCTGATAAGAAAGGCAGGCAAGATGGGAAGGTACGTGTTATGGTGTGGGCAGATCATTACATAACAGCGAAGCTGTTGCACATGTGGTCCTGTATGAATCAATATGCACTAAAAAAATGGCATCATCCATGTTTTTCCACACTCCAGAAACAAAGTACCCCAAACTGTTTGCCTCCAACTGGATACTGAAGGTTCAGTTAACTAAGATCATCACTAATGGAGGTTTCTCTTGGCTGAAGTACCTACCCTAACCAGTGTACAATGGGATCTTTCCTATGGTATCCTCCATAACTTCCCCTCTTCAACCGCATCTATATTTCACCTTTCAGGTAGAGCTTGAGCAACTCCAGTCACACATTTTTATTATGATGTATGTAAAAGTCTCTCACTGTGCTTTTATGAACATTTCAGACTGCTAACACAAGGAAGCAGGTAATTCTTGGAACGGAAGTGTGTTTTGGTGAAATTATAAAGAGCAAAGCTCAAACAAAGCATAGCATTTTGTCAAAAGATGGCAGACTGTTGGCCCAGGGTTAGAAATACGCAGCTTTTCAGCTCCTAACAGAACCAAAGTGCCATTGTGGTCCCATAATGTGCAGTAACAGCCCACAGCACCTGGCTACGATATCTTTACTTCACCTCACCCTTTGTTTAGTTCCTATAGTTGCAGGCCTTGTTACTCAGTATTGTCCATAGAGTGGATTCCTTGAGCGCCAGTTGTGCTTGTCCCTGAATGCCTCTTTAACCCTACACCCTTCCTTAATGTGCAAACAATGCCTTCCCTTTAATACATCAAATTTCCAGCCACCTCCAAGCCACCTGCCCTGGCAGGGGGGTCTGGAACTAGATGATCTTTAAGGTACCTTCCAACCTAACCCATTCTGTGCACATCATCAGCAGTGCAGGCAAAAGGCAGCTGTTTTCTCTTGCCTATCTGCAGGGCCAAACTGCTTTATTACGATAGTAGTAGACTGACTGATAAAAAAGCAGACTTCCTTGAGTTCAATAAAAGAAACTGAAAAGCTTATTACTTACAAATTAAAAGCAAATTCTTTTTTTAACTTGCCCCCAAGATAAGGAGTCATGTGCACACATACACATACCGCTTATATATACACATCTTGGTGTGTATTTAATATTCATGTGCTAGACATGCACACACATATCCTCGTAAAGGAACATGGGGTTTCTTTTTTTATTTAGAAACAGATTGTACCCTAAGGCAAGGAAATTTCCTATGGCACTCTAAGAAATTTCCAGAGCTTATTGTGACGTGTAGTGTGGTATACTTCTAAGTGCCATCTTATTTTCTATATGGGCTGGTAGTGACAAAGTTGTGGTTATATATATACACACTTCCCTAGAATAAAGGGGGTATCCTTATGTTTCTTGAATGATGAAAGAATTAGAGAACTATAGCAACTGCCTATCATTGAAACAGTCAGAAAGGAAGTCAATAACGAGTGAAGTACAAAATCCATACCTGTCTGAAGAAGTGTCCAAAAATGCCTGAAGTATCACGATCTTGATGTCTGTCTTATAAAAAAAAAAATCAACCTCACAAACTAAGTGCCAGGGTATCACTTTTTTGTCATCTAGTGAAAGAATGGCAATGTGTGAAACAAAGCATTTGTGGAAATGTCTGCAGGCACCAGGCATCTAGCTGTTTCTGCTAGTTGTCTTTAAGGGTTTTATAACATTAGCTCTCTGTTTCTATAATGCAGAAGGAAGGACAAAATGCACCCCTATTTATAACTGTCACTAATTTCAGTGATGGCCTTTCTTTTGGAGTTAGGATAGAAAACTCCCCCAAATTATCTGTAAAATAAATCACTCACATCATACAAATCTTTGGTACCACAATGAGCTACTTACAAAACAGCAGAGGAAGTAAAATACGAAATATCTGTGCAACGCAAAAGAAATTATCTCTGAATAACATACATGTTATACATTTGCAAAAGGAGTTTTTCTCTCTGTAAGTAGACTCCCTGTAAGCTTTAATAGAGTATGTATTTATGGATTTTGGCCTAGTCATGTTAGAGATACAAAATCTTAACCAATATTACTTAACACATTGTAATTGTTGATTTTTTCTTTGTATAAAAAGAAGAGGATCACTATAATCACTAGAAAGGACTGTTGACTGAGAAAATCAGTCATACACCCTTTAAATCTCTAGACATGAATTTTTCTGTGAATGGTCTACAAATTCAATCTGAGTTTCAGTAATAGAATAAAGACTTGGAACAAGTAAATAGAAGTGTAATAGAAATACTCGAATACGTATTTCCCTCTATTGTTTTATAGGAACCTGAATATAGGGTAGGTCACCATCTCCATGCCACTATCTCTCAGCTACACCTGACATCTGAGTACAATTCCTCCTTTTGGTTTTTAAGCATTCATTCTGTGCTTTGAGGTAAACTATGGTACCTCACTGCCATAGACTGATTACTGTCACAGTCTAGATTATTTTGGATATCCAAACCCAAAGAAGCCCTATTTAATAACAGAAAAAATATTCCAATCTCCTTGCAAAAAAGTACTCCTTTAATATTTCAATAGAAAGCAGAACATCTCTGCTGCAAAAGATGGGAAATGCATTTCTAAACTTGCATCATCTAAGGCAGTATTTGTAATTCTGTAAAGGAAAATGAAGGGTTCATGGTGTAGCTGGAAGCTAGAATCCATCTGGACTCTGCAAGTTCTGACCACACTTCTATCATAGAAGAAAAGTATAGCTTAGAAAATAACTATTCCAATGCTTCCAGTTGTGTTCGTTACCCAAGCTGAATTTTATTTTTCTCTGGGAATGCACAGATGGACTAACAGATAATTAACTGACCGGACTTCATTATGAAACAGCTCTTAATTAACTTTAAAAATTCCTATACCTTAGCTCTTTTTCTTCTCAAAGAGAAGTGTTCTGCACTAGTCTTTATGTCTCTCAGACATATTTTATGATTGTCTATTTGATTCAACTCTTCTGCATCTACTAGTTCACATGGATTTTTAACAAGGAACAAAAATAGATTTTGAAAGCAAACTCCAGATAGTTATTAAATGAAGTACTAGAAACATAAAAGTATATACTAGCTGTTTCTAAAACAGGTGAAAATAGAAGCTTCATGTAAAAATTAAGAGTAACCAGACACATCTATTATGCACAGGCGCTTTCTGTTTGAGACTAATGCAAATAAAATTCTGAAGGACAGAAATCCTCACCAATAGCAAGGACCACATTACACACTGCATGCTAAATCTGGAACAAAACTTGCTCCCCTATAGGGAAGCAACCACCTATAATCCAAATGTACATTTGCACATTCTTGTAGACTTAATGCTCTAAGCTTGGTGATTGCTGGCTAAAGATCTCAGCACATGGATAGGGTCTACAGTGAAGAGGCCATGAAATACGGAATGCAGATTTTCCTGCTAAATTGCAGTTAATTCCTGGGGAGAAGGAGTTGAAGATAGACAAAATGACAATAGCAGCTGGGACACATTTGTGACTAGCCACAGGCTGTACAAGCAGCCATTCAAAATGGTTCAGTCTAAGTTTTCCATGCTTTTTCCTAAAATTAGGAAGAACACTTTATTAGATGAAGTGGAAAAGGAATGACATATGGAAATGACATCACTGAAAGGAAAACCTGTCAGCCACTATTTCTGCATCGATGAAAAGGACAGCTCAATCAGATATAGTAGATGAGACTGACTTTTTTTGTCCTCATTTCCCCCCTCCCCTTCCCCATTCTTTTCCATGGCATATCATTGCAAGTAATTATGATTCATAATTAGCTTTTGATTACATTACCAGAAAGGATAATTAAAATATCAGGGTGCATCCCTCTTTATAGAGGCTTTCAAATCATGCGGTGACATTCTCTGAGATTCTCAGAACTCTGACGTTCTCAATATCAGTCAATGTTTGTTGATTTCCATAATTCTGACTGTGAAAAAAAAAATCAGGTTTTGGAAATAAAAGTCAGATTTCACCCAAGTGACATACACACGCTTGCAAAGCCTTATTTCTGAAAGGCCTAAGTCTAGCCAACAGAAGTAGAAAATGTTGAGTTACCAAACAATATACCTACAAGTAGGTGAGTAACCAGTCAGCTCCTACTACTCACACCTGACTAAGCATGCACAAGTCACCACTAATATGGTGATACAAGAGAATCGAAGTCTGGATAAAGCTTGATGTATTAGTGCTAGAGCAAAGTGGAAAATCATCACTGATACTCCCAACAGCCATCTCTTCCTCTTCTTAACCTCTTTAAATTGGTATTTAGCCACCACACAAGGCACTTTTAAGAAGCTACGGGACCCACTTCAGGATGCCTTTGCATGTTCATAATTTAAAGAGTCCCTGTTAGGGTTGGGAATACTGAGAAGACAGGATCTGTCCTTCTGGCCAAAAATGAACCCTTATTCACTAAACTAAAATTGACCTTGCTCCCTCATATTTTCATAAATAGCTTCATTAAAATTTGCAACAGATAAAAGCATCAAGAATATATTTAACAGAATTCATACCAGTGAACAGGAACTGGGCTGCAGGGAGAAGTATTATTGCAAGATTAAGGTATAGCTTAAATTAGAGGATTTTTTTATTATTATTAATTGAACTACTTTGTTCATTCTCATACAAAGCTGCTTTCTGACAAATCAAGACTTACTTGTCACTGAGCTATTTATTTTTTCAGTTAACAAGAAATAAGGTTTAGCTCACGCAATTGTGAAGAGTTATGTGTATGTATCAAGGGGAAAGCAGACTTCATAGATTGGATTTACATACTATATTTAGACTTAGCATACATTAGAACTACTGAGAATGACTATGCATACAATGCACTACATACAATGAATTAATCTGAGAGCAGAGCTGCGATTCCAAAAACAACCAATTCAATGGATAAGCATTTGTCAGTACTACAAGTGTTACAAGGATGGCATTTAAAGGTAAAAATAAATAAAATAAAAAGGGTACCATTCCATGAAACTTCTGATCTTGTATACAGTAAATTCCACATCACTGGAAACTCAGAAGGACTCTGCAACTATTATTTTATAGCTCTATTTATACCCATCTATATCTAATCTATCTATAACTACATCTACATTTACATGTAGAACTATATTTATCTCTATGTATGTCTGCATCTAAATTTATCTCTCTGCTTCTGTATCTACATTTATATATATTCTGCCTTACTCATGCAGTCCAATTCAGTGCAGTCATTCATATTAATTTGCTCTTCCTCTGAGTATCACCAGCATGTCTATGAGTACAAGTATCTAGTCTATAGATTAAATTGAATATTCCTGGATTGTACATGATATTTAGCCATCTTAAATGGCCACTTACAACCATTCTAAGCCCACTGGTATCAGTGGATCTATATTTGAAGGGAATTGGAAAGAGAATGAGAGAACAAATGGATGCAGGTGGAACAGCTTATTTTTCCATCGCTCTCTTCTCTGAGTACTTGCAAGATCACTTCATTTCCCTCCACACACTTAGTAAGAAACAGCTCACAGAATCACAGAGATGCACTGAGTAAATGCTGTGAGTTATGAAGCAAATTCACTGCCTCATACTCACAGTCAAGTGCAGCTGTCATTTGCAAAAACAATTAAGTCATCCTGTTCCATGGGAGGGTGGGTATGGGGTATTCCTTCCTGAAACCTCTAAGGTCACAGAAAAGAGAAGCTGCTCATATGTTCAGAATAAATATTCTATTTTACTAATATTAAATTCACTTACAAGTTTCAAGTCTGAATGTAGTTTGTCTCCCAGCATTTGCAATCTGGCTGCTACTCCGTACCATGTATACTGCTACAAGGCAGCAGTACAAGAAGTAGCCTGTGATGTGTTCTCTCTTGTTGTCTGAGCCTGAAGTATACTTTTGAAGCCATACTAGTGAGATATTGCTGAAAAGAGAGAAAAGAGGACCAAAGAATCAGACTTAACTCCGAGCCATGTAAAAATTCGACATCTGAGGCTACTGTAGAAATTACTAGTGTGACCTGAAGACTGCCCAGATGGATGGAGGATATGATGAAAATGTTTGTTGTACATGTTTTTACCACTCATCTAACCCAATAATAGGATCTTTAATCTTCAGAAGCCACAAGACAAAACTTGGCAAGACATTCTTCCCAAGACAGTATAATTCTTCACAGATGTGTGTGAATAACATACATGCACACAATATGGAACATCCTGAATGAAACATCCACAGGCAGAAGGCATAGGTTGCATTGCAGCAGCACACATCATCACATCCCTCAGAAGCAGAGTCCTACAGGGCATTCACATTTGTGTGAATGAGAAAGCAAATTCACACGCAAGATCATAAGGTGGGCAGCTCTCTTGCTACCTGTTAGGAGAAAAGTATCAGTAAAGATTAAAGAGTGAGGCTGCATGGGGTCAATAAGTAGGAAAGAGACTAGCTGGTAATTTAAGAAATGCAGGTTGTCATTGCAACAAGAACACAAGCCTCAACTCCATCACTGTCCTTCCTCTCTGTCACAAAGCTGACCAACTTTTAACACTTTAACTCACATTGCAAGTGAGTTACCTGGCCTTTCTTTAGCCAGGCTAAAGCTGCAGAGGTGGCTCATACCCAAGTGCTCAGTTTTTAAAAAACATCAATGTAACTTTGAGTTACATCATTTGTGAGCTGGAGTGAAATTCAAGCAGAGCTGCTCTGGGCAAGATGGACAAAATGCTCATTCCTTCTGGTGCCACTGAAAAGATGTATTAGATTGGTGTGTAGTCATACGCCTGCAGCTTCTGGAAGCCCATATTGAGATCCCACCTAGTACTAACAGCTCTGCTAGTCCTGGAAACAAAACCAGAAGTAACAACACTGGAAAATTTCAGGGAGATAAAGCTTGTGTAACTAAAACCCTTGAGATCATAGTTTCGGTCTGACTGAAAGAGTACTTTAAACCTCAAAATATACACAGCACAAATATAAAACTATATACTAATCCTATAGAAAGTGACGCAAGATTCACGTTATTAACCTGATATTAGAACACACAGCATGTTTTTAAAACTCACGTTTTCATCTGGGGAGCCATATAAATGCAGAGACAGAATAAGCCCCTTTAAATTATTAATTGTGGTTGCCTAATAATATCTCAGTGAATAAGAAAAATGGTTAAAATGTACTACTAAAAACATATTAAAACAATAAAATACGTCAAGTGCACTGCACTTCACCAGGCCCTTCTCAGTATAATTTATATTTCTGTACAAGGAACTTTAAGTAAAATTACACTTTTTTGCCCAATTTAGTATTTATGATATTAATTTCCTTAAAGATCATATTTCTCACTGCATGTTCAATCGTGAGCACCACATCAAGTCTCGCAAAGGAAGAGGTCCCAGATGTCAGCTGTAACCATTGTTGACATTTGAGTTTTGAGAGCAGAGAGCTTGTAGGTTTGTAAATGAACTAAACCACTGCAAACTCCTGTTACACAAGGGGCAAACCAGGGGAGCACTGGGATGCTGAGTGGTTTTTAATCCCAGTGTACACAGAATGTACAAAAGATGTTGGTGTCTTAACTGTGTTTTCAAAAGGTTGTTTGCACCTGTGCAGTAGTGACTTACCCCGTTACCAGGGTATGAAGCAAATTCCTAAGAGAAAGATGTGCAAACCCTGCTACTTGTTCATGTACTTGAAAACATCTGTTTCTCAGAGCACTGTTATAAGGCCATAACTCACAGGTTTATTATAAAAGCAGCATTTCAGGTCTTTTTTCTTATCATACTAAACGGTTCTCTATGAAAAACCTCTTACAATGCTTTGCAAATACAAAAGCAGCTACAGGAATTGGCTTGAAGCACAATAACCCCTAAAATATGGCACAGTAATCCACAGCACTAAAGATCACTGGGCAGCTTTTAATATATTTTGAGAATTTCACTTTAGTGCAGCTCACTAAATCCCCACTAATTATTACACAGTTAAAAGGTGAACAAATCTGTAATGTTACTACCTTGTAGGCTTTGCTCTGGAAGAAATGACACCATATAGCTTGTTAGGTTAAAACAATTCCTTTAACTGGAAAAGAAATGCTTTAAACTTATTTAACAGATAGTCCTCACCAGTATTTTCTCTTAAAATATACAGAAGAGGTCTGGGGGTTTTTTTTGCATTCTCTTATTAATCTTTACTCTTTAATGTTTATGGTTATATAAATGCTCTATTCAAATAAGTAAAGAGCCTTTCTTAGATGTTTATTCTGTGTTTTCCGTAATTCAATTCTATAGAAAGGTTTTAAGAACACTTTATGAGGGTGTAAAACTCATTTTGGATAAAGTAAAAGAACCCGCATATTCTGTTTGCCTTTTCCAATCTTTTCACTGATTAATAAGTGCAAGATGAGGTCGATCAAATATGAAAAATAAAGCTTTAGCAAAGAGATACCCAGGTGGTACTATGGCACTTTGAATATTTCCAATAGAATTATAATACACATCTACCGTTATTGAGAGGTTATCACCTTGTTTCTGAAAAAAATCCCCCCCTTCATAATATTAATAACAATAAAGCATGCCTGAGAGTCCTGTATTTGCTAATTAGCACCTAGGTGAAAGGAAATTCCATTACATTTTGGCCAGACCTATCATTTGATATCAAATGAAACAGTCTAGGAAAAATGCAATTAAAACAATTACAGTTGTTCATATGTTCAATATAATATGGGTAGTTATTATATTTTAATCAGAGCATAATAGCACAGCTGCTCTGTGGAGTTGGTATACTGGGTTAATTGTACAGTTTGAGTGACAGAAAAACAACAGCTCTGAGTGCTGGGGTCTATTTTCTGTATAGGAGAACACTCAGCTAAAAGACTGTATAAAAGGATTTATTGTCTGTTAGGCCAGAGTAGGAATTCAGTTTCTTGTCCCTGACTTAAAAAGGCTCTCCTAGCAGTGATGTCTCAGGGTGCATGATGGTCCAGGTGTTCCCAGCTGGGCCAATTCCAGCAGCATCTTGAAAAGGTACCACTTTCACTGGTCCAAGCACGGATGGGCCAGTGCCACAGCCTCCTGCTGCCCTGTGATGCATGGCACTCATCCTTCTCATCATTCTGACTGTCTGTGTGTTTTCTTTTGAAGAAGGAACTAATTGAACAAGCAGGAAGGGCATAAGAAAAGTATTCTTTCCACTGGAAGCAAGCTTTGTTAGAAGTTCCTCATAAAACAAGGAAATTCCTATGGCCAGCCAGGAGACAGGATAGTATAAGGAATATGGGAGGAAAATGCTAAACTGAAATATAAGTAAAAACAGCAAGAATTTAGTGTCCACATGAGACCCTAAAAACCTGGCTTCAGTAGAATTCTGCATTTTCAGAATGAAGTCAAACTGAGAACTAATTCATTGCAAGAGAAAGGTTTTTAAAGTTCCAGATATAAATTCCATACTCCTCCAAGCAAATCAAAAGGCATTTGCAGTTCTCATATCAGTAATTTTCAGCTACATGTACCCTATATTTACAGTTTAGATCACATACTTCTCCACTTGCAGGAGAGTACCTCTATAGTATCTCTCCTGTCTTTATAACTGTGGTGTTCAGCCTCCGCAGCCATAATGACTAAACTAATTAAAACACACAATGAAAGAAAGATGATTATAAGTACAATTTGACTGCAATTTCTTATTCTAATCAAAAAGCATAGCTCTATGTAATACTTTTATATAAAAGTTCACCTTCAACTGATGAGTTTTACATTAGTAAATGTATGTACCCCAAACCAAAAGAGTATTGGATGCATCATGATATAGTTAGTGTTTTGTATATTTTTTTCACTTGTTTCAGAGAAAAATCCTTCCACAAATTACTACAATAAAGCTAGCAAGATGTGTGCTCATCCCATAATATCTGTCAAGGACATATATCATTTGTTAGTACTAACAATTTACTTCTCAGACCTTTGTTTCTTTCTTCATTACATTTATTGGCTGTATGAGCACTGTACAGCAGTTTGATGATTAAAACAAACCTCCCCCCAATATCTGACAGATCTGGATGGCTGAATGAATGAGGCACAAGTAATACCAATCAAAGTAAAGATTTCTTCTACATTCAAGAGAATCACAGTTATCAGAAGGAAAAGGCCATAAACCACTCAGGATGATATATTTTGCTTACTATAAACAAACCTCATAAATTCCTTAAGTCACATCTATAGTGTGTGAGGAATATACAATTAATCTGGGTGGGTTGCTACTCTTTACCCAAGCTATGGCATAAGCATAAATCATTGGGGCAAAACCAGATTTGTATTTTTTAATGTTATCACCAACCCAAAGGATGATTTGGGTGCTGAAAGGTTTGGCTAGAACATGAGTTCACAATTTCTGTAACCACAAAACCAGCATCTAATTAGTACTTCCATCCCCAGCTGAAGATACTTAAACACTCTAAGACTAGACAGTGATAAAAAGAATCTAGTAAAGACACAGACCATTAAGTGACCATTAGGCCACTTGCTCTTTCTGACAAAGTTCAGGACACATCAGACTACACTCTAGAGTTGTAGCCCCGTGAATTGACTCTTGGCTATGCCAGTTGCACTGTTCCCTATGCAGCTTTGAACCAAGTGCCTCCTATGATGCCCTGTCAGCAGCAGGAAATTCACAAAGCTCAGAACTGCTGACAAAATTGATTGCTGATAAACATCTGATGGCCAGGGTGGACACAGGTAACAGGCAAAGGTCTGTGTTATGCAAAAGCACAGTGATAAAGGCATGAGGGTTTGTGTTCTTATGCAAAAACAGGAACTGAGAGGTGCTGTGAAGGCTGCACAAGTTTCCAGGAATCATAACACAAAAGCATCTGCTTTTGGTAACAGCTGATGGATTATTAATTTGGCCACAGACCCACCCACATGCTTAATATAACTGAGTAACAGAGTATAAATATTACCCCTGTAAACACACCTAATATGGGGGACACTTGCTTCTGTGTGACTGGACCTACAGCAAAGGCTGCTTGTGCATCTGTTGTCAGGACTATAGTCTCTAAAATGCAACACATCCCTACACATACAGGTGTGGCACCAAAATACCTACCTTGGATTCTCCTGGTCTGGCATGCAACATCTCTGCAGCTGTTGACATGAATGGCATTAGTGCACTCTCAGTGTGCATGAGAAAGCAAACTCCCACACGTTAACATGAAGTTCACTAACACAACTTCTAGGAATATTACAACAAGATCAGAAACCCAGCAAACCACAGAGTGAAGAGTATAGTGTCTCTTGTCTGTACTGATAGCTGAAAAGCTAAACGGTAGGCTGTTTTACAGGCAGTGAATTAAACTGCCTGTAATTGTACTCCTTACCTGCCTTTTCCCTTTCTTTCTAGATTTGGGGCCAGATAGTCAATGAATTAAACTGCAAAACACACTACACCCTGACCCTGAGGTTAGAGCTATCATAGGCATTGACTGGAAATGGCTGCAAATAGCACTTGTCATGCCCTCACTTTCCATTGGAATCGAGTAATGACACAGGCAGTGAGAGGAAGCCCTCGCAAAGGTCACAGACTTACACTGACTGAATTAGCTTTTTACAACAGCATTGCAGAACCTGTGGAGTTTTCACGAAGAGTTCTTGTGTTTTAAAATATTTTCCACGTGTTGTCTCAAAATACACCCATAAAGGATGCTAGACAGTGTAACTGGAAAGCTGTAATTCCAAGGTTCCTTATTGTTTCCACTGTCCAATATCTAATAACCAAAACCCCACAATGAAAGCAAACCCGATTCAGTTTCAAAATTGAGGCTGAGCTCCCAAGAGAAAGATGCAAGATCAGCAAAAGAATTAAATCTCTACGGGATGAAAGTGAGCATCTCCACTCAGTATTGTAAGGCTGACCACCACAGGCTTCCCAAATGTGCAAATGGCACTTCTTTACGCCAAGGGGACAAAGTTACTCTGACTGCAGACATCTGCACATTCCACTGAAACCTGCAAGGGCCAAAACCTTGATCCATGCAGGTTCCATTTACCTTTAGTCTACATGTGGCTTATACTGTTCATATCTAGATGAATAACATTTGTTACTAAAATACACTATGAGGACAACAGACAGGCTAGAACGTGGGAGTTTCCACCTCAACATCTGGAAAAACTTCTTTACTGTGAGGGTGATGGAGCACTTGGGACAGGCTGCCTAGAGGCGTTGAGAAGTCTCCTACTAGGGAGACATTCAAAAGAAGCCTACTCATACTCCTGTGTAGCCTACACCAGGTGATCCTGCTTTTCATGGAAGCCCCATGAAAGCCTTGTAGGATATGGAAGCCCTGTAGAAATCCCACAGAATGTGGAAGCCCCCTAACATGTGGAAGCCCATGGAATGTTCTTTGATTGCCATGCCTAAAGCAATGCTACCTTTTTTTTCTCTCAAGTGATTATAAAGTAACTTTAAAGATCCATATCTTTTTAGCTCACTTAATCACCTTAAAGAGACATGAATTTTATCTTTGGTTCTTCTACACAATCTCTGAATCTTAAGTAGAAAAAAAATATGTAACAGTTCTGTGACATATGCCGTGATCCTGTCCATTCACAGAGATGCTTCTTGCATCGGTTAGTAGGTCCCTATGAGCTTGTCCTCTCCTTCAGCCCAGACCTGGTGAGGCTACATCTGGAATATTGCGTCCACTTCTGAGTCCATCAGTTCAAGGACAAGGAACTGCTGGAAAGAGCCCAGCACAGAGCCACAAGAAGGATGAAAGGAGTGGAGAGTCTCTCTGATGAGGAAAAGCTGAGAAAGCTGGGTCTCCGCAGTCCAGAGGAGAGGAGACCAAGGGGTGACTCCATTAAAGTTTTTAAAAAAATAAAGGCTGGGTGTTAGGAGGATGGAGCCAGGCTCTTCAGTTATAGCAAATGACAGGACAAGGGGCAATGGGTGCAAACCGGAGAAGAGAAGGTTCCACATAAGCATAAGCAAAGCATTTTTTTCACTATGAGGGGTGACACTGAACTTTGCCTTGAACTTCGGTGTAACTTTCAACATTGGGTGACAGAGCTCTGGCACAGGCTGCCCAGAGATGCTGTGGAGTCTCTGTCTCTGGAGATGTTCAAAACTTGCCTGCATGCCTTCCTGTGTGATGTGCCCTAGGTAGTCCTGCTCTGACAGGGTGGTTGGACTAGATCTTTCAAGGTCCCTTCCAACCCCTAATTTTCTGTGATTCTAAGATTCTTGCATTCCGCTGTGACTTCACACTGTTTTCCAATGCCCATCTGTGCCACTGAGTTTTGTTTTACTTTTCAAGAAGGTACTTAAAGCAAAGCAGCTTTCTACCTTTACAGCTGCAGGCAGGTAGGGTGCCCTGTGTTTTATCCACAGGCATGCACTGGCACCTGATCCCATATTTTATATCTATTCTATAACTTAACAAAAGGATGCGGCCATCACCAGAAAACACAAGTAGATCTTATTAATCTACACAGGGCAAGCAAATAAAATAGCATAGGTGGCAAGAAGATACCAATGGAATGGTAAATCCACCCACTGCAAGTGCAACAGAAAGCACCCAAAATCCAAACACCCAACAACAGAGCAATAACCACAGTCCATGTTCTGCAACTGCCATGGAAAGATCATCAAGAAGAATAGCTGAGAAACACATAACCCAATCCATCACCTGGTGTAGTTCATCCTGTCCCACTGGCACTGGATGCGCTGACTGCAGGAAAGACAATCAGGAGGGTCTAACAAACAGACTCACAACTCCTTCTGCAAGTGGGCCTAGCTTTAATACTGAGAGAGACACCAGGGGTGATCACTCAGAGCCAGGTGCAGCCACTCAAGACTGTTAAGGTCCCTCAAGAGCTTCTCGTGAGCCCAGCCTTCCCTCCTGGGTGGCTCTCCTACAACAGAGGGAGCTATCCCTCACATCAAAGTCTGGTCTAGCCTGTGTCCCCACTGCACAAAGCCTGCTGGGTTGCAGCCAGGAGCAGTGGAGGTAAAGGTTCTTCTTGGTGGCAAGTCAGTCTTGCCCTTGAGTAGGTTAGGAGGTACCTGGCCAGCCTAGATCCTTTCACCTGGTTGTGAGATTCAGCCATGGGTTAACTTTATTTCTCAGCACTTCATACAGTTCAGGGAGAATGCTTCTGAAAAACATCAGTATTTCAAAGAATGATTTTAAAAAGAATTAATTATGGAATACAGTAAATGAAAGAAAAATGTGTAACAGAACTCACAAGGGAAATACATGTAGCTGAATTGCATAAGCAACAGGAAAAGAAACCATTAATGAAACTTCCATCACTAGTGTTTGAAAATGTTAGTAGCACTAGCAGATGCACAGACTGCTAGGTGAGACTAAATGTTGTTCCATTTCATTCATAAAGAGCCTTTGGCATGCAACTCAGCAGAAATAGAGTTCAATGTTAGAGTGACATTGCACAAGGTCAAAGCCCTTTTGATGTGCAATTACTAAAGCAAAGATATTTCTATGGCTGATGGAAGTACTTAATGTGTCAGCCTGTCTTTGACAAGTGAAATCTAACTTTCAGCCTGATGTATATACTCTGCACTTACCAGAAGCAGTCTGCTTTGGCTATGTGATTCATAGAATCATGGAATCATTAGGGATCGGAAGGGACCTTGAAAGGTCATCTAGTCCAATCCCCCTGCCACAGCAGAATCACCTAGACCAAGTCACACAGGAACAGATCCAGGAAGATCTTGAACGTCTCTGGAGAACGAGACTCCACAACCCCTCTGGGCAGCCTGTTCCAATGCTCTGTTACCCTGTGTGAAGTTCCTTCTGATATTGATATGGAACGTCCCCTGTTCCAGCTTGCACCCATTCTAGCTGTGAATATGAGAAGTATGATGCTTGTACAGAACCTTGTCTATGACTATTGATTCTTCCCTTTTTTGGGAAAATCAATCAAGACTCTTCAGGTCTAATCTAGACTAGAAGCCTTGAATCTACAAAGTTTGTCTAAAAGCTCTTAGCTCCACAGTCACCTAGTTGTAACTAGCCTAAAAATTATTTTCTCAGGAGAGATAACACATCCTTAGGGCAGTATGGCTGTAGATCTATGTCCTATTAGAACAAAGCCATATATAATAAAATAAAATCATCATAAAATGATCCTGTTTGTCTTGAACCAGGACAATGGATATGAGAAATTATTAGAAATTAATGGCCTTGAACTTCAGTGTAACTTTCAACATTTATTTTCTATATAAATCACTACTAAAAAGGGTAGGGTTTTCCATTTCATTGTTAAATTTTATTTGAACTGTAAAATGAATGAGGCACAGATCTGGCTCACTAAGGTAAATTCGGTATTAACACAGACACTCTCTCTGAAAGCACTTAGTATCTACCATGTCCTACTTAGATCATAATGAGCAGAAGGCAGTATACCAGACTGATATAGACTGCCTCACCACCTTATTTGCTAGCCTACTGTCAAGTTTCTTTAAACCATTAGATGAGGGTTTCAGTGTTTTGTATTAACTATTTTGAGAGCAATTCAGGTGAGCAGTATCTCAGTTATTCATCCACATTAGTGTTTAAGGAATGTGATGCCTGGAGTAAGAGTACCAACGACTGAGCCAAGACACCCTGCTAAAAAACTCCCCTTCCTCTGCTATGTTATTTTGCACCAGTGAAGCTCCCACACAATCTCACATATGCTAATAAATTCATCAGTCTTGACTGAAAGAGAGTTCATGTGCCACCAGCTCTTTCTGAAGAGTGCAGCTGGTCTCCTGTATTCGTGTGGGCCTAAACCAAGCCTGCTCTAGCTATTTCTGACAAATATTTATATAGCAACGTAAATTTACAGCAGCATGACAAGTAGATCAAACCTGTTCTTTGCCACAAAAAGCTTAAAACAATATATATGTATTCTAGCTGGAAAAAAAATTACTTTAATAATCGCAAGAAACAGTAGAATATGAAAACAGATTATTTTTTAATGAAGAATTGTTTATGAAAAGAATCACATACTTAGAAAGAACTAATATTATATTCATTTAGGGGTACATGAGTGCTGCTTAGACCCTGTAGGCTGTCAGGTTCCACTTAAATGGAAATAGCATCCTTCTTTCACCACAGTGAATTCTTTGACAACTCAGTAAGGCTGAATGGAGGCACCATTCCTCCTAACTCTGAAAAGACTGATTTTTTCCAACTAGTTAGAAAATATCAGTAATCAAGAAACAGTATGAAATATTCTATATTCCTTTTTATAGATTTTTTTTTTTTGACTGAGGATGCTTACAGAAACTCTGAGGATCTTGAAACTGAAAATGTTTTCACAGAAAGCAGCATCCACCCTTCAGAAGCAATCTTTGGTGGTTAATCTCTGGAATAGTTGCTAGTAAGACAGTTAATAATACGCTTTACTGAATGAGAAAGTTCAAGAGATTTGTATAATTAGGAATTTGCTCCGAAGTATCAACACAGTTTTCAAAGGAGTTGTTGTTGCTGAAGAAAACTTGACAGGTTCTTGGTTTTCTTCCTACCTACCATATTGAAAGATACTTGTCTGAATTATTCAGGTGTCTGCTTTTAAAATGAGTCAACGGGAGAAGTGAAAGATAAAAACACAGAGTTCCTTTACAGTACGTTGCTTTTTTCTCTCGATCACCTTTTTAATCTTTTTTGCCATCCCTTCTCAAAAACACCATGTTTATATAGTTCCACGTTAAATTCATATCTGTAGAAGTTAATAGAGACAATGGAGCTACGATGTTTTCTGATACATAATGCTCTAGTTTCAAATTCTCTTCCTCTCAGAAATATGACACTGTCCTGGACAGCAAGAATATGAGAAACAACACATTTCTTATTCTGTGTGTCCTAACTCCATTCCCCATCTAGAGAGAATTAGGATTGGACTAGGAAGTGAGTCAGACAGTTTGCAACATAAAGAGAGAGGGAATAAACACAACCTGATCTCTTCCCACCTCCCACCATATAGCTACTGATGAATGTATGCATGAATATGCAGGGAAAGAGTGTCCTGCTGATGCCAGCTATGAAAGCTGACTTATGCAGCATGCAAAGGCAGACCCGGGAAATGAGTTATGAATATCAAAAATGCAGTTGTTACCTTTGATCTCCCTTGGGAAACTCTCATTTCTCATTGTCTCCAGTAATTGCAGAAAATAGATTATTTTTTTCCCACATAAACGGGTTTTGTTCTCATTCTCGTTTCCACGAAGTGTACAACAACAACAACAACAAATTATTCTCTAAAGATGATCTGATAAAATTCTGCATCAAGACCAGGAAGCTTGTTATGCTGCCATCATTTAGTGAGTTTCTGGAAAAGGTTTACTTTTTGAAAATCAAAATGAGCTCTAGTGCCAGTGCCAGCTAGGTATGGAGGCCAGCCTGATCTAGGGTGGGGTGTCCCTGCCCATGGCAGGGGGGTTGGAACTGGATGATCCTGTGGTCCCTTCCAACCCTGACTGATTCTGTGATTCCGTAGCTTCTTCCCCTTGAGTGTGATGGGGCTGCCCAGGGGGTTGTGGAGTCTCCTTCTCTGGAGATGTTTGAAACCCGCCTGGATTTGGTCTGGGTGATCCTGCTGTGGCTGGGGGATTGGACTGAATGATCTTTCCAGGTCGCTACCAATCTGTAATGATCTGTGATTCTGTGATTTCCCCCCACTCATGGGTCACTCAATACAGTGAGTGATTTCCCTGTCTGGGTCACGTAACAGTACAGGGCAAATGTTAATATCAGGTTGCAAAAGTAGTGCATCAAGATCCTCCCTTAACACTTCTGGATCCTAACTCCACTATTCTCTGGGGAACAACAATCACTAGTGTACAGCATCAATGCCACTTGAATATTCCTAGATAGAAGTTACCTCCTTCAGTAGACCAGAACATTGAGGTACCCCTTCAGTGCACTTGCCTGCAATTCCCACACGCACAATAAGAGCTCAAGTGATTTTGTGATCTGGTATACTTGTGTCAGAACTGATACACTGGACACCCACCAGAAGGAATGCCAGAACATCAAGATGCAGGAAGTTCTGAACCTGCACAAACTAAAGCATTAAACCAGTCAAGATAGATCATAATGAAATTATCTCATGCCCTATAAATTAGAACACTTTTCTTTCATTGCCTGGACTTAGATGTTACCCTCAATACACTTCAGGAATCTCCTGCAATGCCTACAGCTCACTGTGTTACCTAAAGAGTTTGGATTTTCTGTATGTTTATGATGCACTGCTTCTCACTTAGAATGAAAGATTTATACAGTAAGCCATCTAGCAGCAGTAATATCATTACGTAAATGTCATTTTCATCTCCATGACATGAGTTTTCATTAAATATGCATGTTCGTTCCAGTGTTCAGTTGGGCAAAACATACCCTGACCTATAGAGTTGTTCCACTTTTTTTCCCAGATAGTTGACTGACTGTTGTTAGGAGATCTGCTTGGTTTAAGGTAAGAAATCAGCTAAGAATAGAAGCCAACACACAAATTCTTCAGTAGTCCTTGACAAAAACGAGCCATGCTGGTTTTTAAAATACAAATAATGTAGGCAAATTGCCAGGGCCCTGAGGACATTGCCAGCCCTTAGTAGTCCCAGGGCTCCCTAACACTAATAAAAAGGAAGTATTATCTATTAAGTGGAGCTATACATTTAAATGTTCCTTTAAATTTTAGTATTAAAAAAAAATGGCATGTTCTTCAATTTTTCCTTGAAATAGCCGTGAGCTACTCAACTGCACTCCAGGAACACATGAAAAAAGAAGTAAAATTGTATGCCAGAAAGAAATCACTTTGGTTAAAATGATTGAAGGGGGTTTTTTTGTTAAGTTGATTGCTTGCTGGTCTGCAGCATTCGTATGTAAAGTTTCTAAAGATGACAATGCGCTGAAAGTGAGATCTCTCAATGTGGATAGAGTAGCAAAGTAACAGTTCACAGTTTAAATTATAGTAAAAAAATAATAAATTGAATTCATCCAAGCCTGCAGAGCTCATTCATATGCTATATACGTTAAAGTGGAAAAAGTCTTCAGATATCAAAAATACCTCTGTTTGATGCATGCCAAGATGCGGGTGTAGTCTTAATATAGAGGTTCTTTTTTCTCAGAAACAGTTTGACACTCCTTCTCTAATTATTTATAATTTCTGTGTAGATGTGGACAAAACTATTCACCTCAACTGATCAAATTATGAAGACATTTAAGATTTCAACCGATGCTCATAATAATTTTTATCATTGATCAGTACAAAAATCACAGAATCACAGACTGTTAGGGATTGGAGACACCTCAAAAGATCATCTAGTCCAATACCCCTGCCAGATCAAGTTGCTCAGGAACTGTCCAAGCAGGTTTTAATTGTCTCCAGAGAAGGAGACTCCGCCTCCATGGGCAACCCCTTCCAGTGCTCTGGCACCCTCACTGGGAAGAAGTTTCTTCTCATCTTGATGTGGAAACTCCTATGTTCCATATGACACCCCGTGCTCCTTGTCCTATCATCGAATGCCACTGAGCAGAGCCTGGCACCAATCTCCTGACACCTTCCCTTTCTATATTTATAAACATGAATGAGGTCATCCCTCAGCCTCCTTTTTCCCAAGCTCAAGAAACCCAGCTCCCTCAGCCTTTCCTCACCAGGGAGACGCTCTACTTCCTTGATCATCTTTGTGGCTCCATGCTGGACTCTCTCAAGCAGTTCTGCATTCTTCTGGAACNCTTGATCATCTTTGTGGCTCCACGCTGGACTCTCTCAAGCAGTTCTGCATTCTTCTGGAACTGAGAAGCCCAGAGCTGGACACAATACTCCAGATGTGGTCTCACCAGGACTGAGTAAAGAGGAAGGAGAACCACTCTGGATCTACTAAACCACCCTGCTTCTAATCCACCCCAGGTTGCCATTGGCCTTCTTGTCCACAAGGGCCCACTGCTGACTCATGGTTGTCCTGCTCTCCACGAGGCCCCCCAGATCCCGATCTCCTACACTGTTCTCCAGCTGGTCAGTCCCCAACCTATAGTGGTCCCTGGGGTTGTTCTTGCTCAGATGCAAAACTCTACACCTGCCCAACCTTCCCAACTGTTATAGTTTCAAGGGCACTGTATTTGCAGCACACACTGCTCATGGCCAGCTCTGTAGAGATGCCCAAGATGCCAGCATAGCAAAGGCACAGAAGGGTTGCTTTCAGTATAATAAGCTCATCTCTGTTCATTACCTGTATGAAGAGCTCAAGTTCTCAATGTAAGCTGACAAATTCTAGGTTTAAAATAAATTAGCTCTAAAAGTTCTGACAGTGCATTTTTTGTAAAAAAAAAAGCAGCACTTTTTTTTAGTTAAAATTAATATTTATGTCTAGGCATAACACTCAGCCTATACAATGTGTATCTTTCACCTCCTCTCTGCTTTCACAGTCTTAAATAAGGCTTAAATATTACATAATTCCTCCCTTTAACTTTCAGAAAGGTGAAGAATTTAATGTTACATGAACACTGAGAATATGAAAGAGAATCTAGAGAAAGACAACATTTCATGTTCTGCAGAAACTCCTAAGTGTTCAGTATTTGCTTTCATGTTGCCCTGAAACAAAACGGAATGTTTATGTTTTCATAAAACATATCTGTGTTAAAGTGTCATATCTGCAACAAAAATGCCAGGTTTTAAAGTTACTCCTCAGTTGAGACACAGAAAATCAGTCTTTAAAATAAGATCTAAAATCTTCCTAGAATTAAACCAGATTTCCTGACATTCGCTTCAAAAACAACAAATTAGTATATTTCCACTGTATTTTAATAGAAAACATTCAGTAAACTTCACATGTAAATATGAATTTCAGAATCTCAAAATAGTAGGGGTTGCAAGGGATCTCTGGTGATCATGTAGTCCAACCTCACTGCAGAGCAGTTTGTCCTAAAGTAGATTAAACAGGAACATGTCCAGGTGGGGTTTGAATATCTCCACAGAAGGAGACTCCACAACCTCTCTGAGCAGCCTGTTGCAGTGCTCTGTTACCATCACTGTACAAAAGCTTTTCATAATGCTCAGAATGAACCTCCAATGTTCTAGTTTAAACCCATTGTCCCTTGTCCTAGAGCTGGGCACCAACAAGAAGTGCCTGGACCAATTGATGAAGCACATTGTCAAATCATGTTCAAACATTCTCTTGTATCTACTGAAGAGATATATTGATCACCACCAGTTCAACGTGAAGGTCCTAAACACGGAAAGCAATATTTAATAAAAAGTAGAAGAATCATCATTATCCTGGATCATCCCACAACTCTCATTTGTACAGTAGGTGGGTGAAAGGGGCAGGAAGATACTAAGTACCATCAGTATTCTCTTACTTGTCTTTCTAAGTTTACATGGTCTGAAAGGATAGAAAGATTTGATACAGACTGGATGCAAATTCAAGTTTCAAAATGCAGAAGGTATCTGCAGCTATTGCATTATAAGGTGTGGCTTGACCCCAAGTACTGAATTTAGCCTCCCATCCATCACAGACTAATTATGTTTCCAGAAACAAAAAAGGGTAATAATTCAATGTGATGTGACCATATAACTGCCATTAACCTATGCATCACACAAAGTAATTGTCCTGAAGTCCTACCTAATCCTGGCTTTCAAGTTTTGCTCACCTATTTTAATCAAACGTGCCCAAAGAAAACATTTTGGCCTCCAATAAATGAACATTTGTACTCACACCACAACCGTCATACAGTCTGAAGGTTACTGTGCAACACAGCCGTTGATCACGCCGAGTAAATGCGGAAAAATGTCAGGATTTATGCAACAGCAATTCCTTGTCACAGCTTCACTTACATTCCCAAGGGACCCACACTGTGTTGTGTAGTTTATGCCTTAAGGAATATTTATTACACTGATTTACTCCATGACTGCTGTTGTACTATTAAATGCTTAAATGCCTTAATGATGGCTATGTATTGAGAGTAATTTTATGAGGCAAATTAAAGAACACATAATCAAACCCAGGGCTGAAAAGTAATTCAAGGTAGCGCTTTATGCCTTCCCTGACCACCATAAAGCAGTGGAAATGCCTCTGAAATCACTTAGGAACCTTTGGATCACACTTGTCAGTGTGCTGTCAGTATGTCCTGAATCAGCAGAGGTTCAAGGCTTCAACACCAAATATCTCTCCAGTAAAAGTTATTTATGTTAACTACTTAACACTCAGCATGCCTTTCCTGAACTACATGAGGACACAGCAAAGAGGGGATGGAAGAAATATGAGTCACTTGGAAGGGACATCAAGACACCCTGACCATAGTTGTGCAAAGGCTTTTTGTTGTCTGAGATCATCATTTCAGTTCCTATTCTTAAGGATTCTTCTCGTAAAGACAACAGCTACTATTTTTCCAAACTTTTACAAAAACCCAAACCATTTTCTGTCTGCTGGCTTCCTGACAGCGACTGAAAGACTTGGCAGGGGTTTCCCTGTGAGTGAACACAGGACCGAGACATAATCCTGGTTTTGACAACATACTAATGAGTGAGAGATTATTTAAAATTCAAAGAAGGGAGAACAGGCACATTAACAATCTTTAAGCTCTGTTAACTGCAAACACTAATGCATGCCCCTTGTTATTTAAGTTAAAAACATGCTACGTCAGAAAAGACTTTTCCCAGGCTCCCAAAAGCAGTATGAGCAAAGCAGGATGAATACTGCAGGCAGCACTTGAAATCTGGAATATACATATACATGTATATATTTAAAACATCAGTTCTTAATCCAGTTGTATTGATCTTCACATCCCCTGCCACTTGCTTCACAGAAACACTCACATTGATGGTTTTTTTGGGTGAAAAATACATTCATGTGACCAGCTTGAGCAATAAAATTCCCCCAGGCTTGAAAACTGATGGCAAACAATGAACATGCTGTATTGGTTACAGATGCCTGATTTGATGAATAAAATAATGACTATATCATGTTCAAACCCTCATAGACTTGGGGGTGCTTCATACATTTAAATAGGCTTTGCTTGTTTACTGGACAGGTCACTAAATGCCCACGTGTATGCTGCAGTGCAAATGCAGAAGAATGAGAGGGCAGAGAAATTATGTCATGCATCACTCAGGGTAGAATCTAGCTGTTGGAGCCTTTATGGAGAAAAAAAAAAGCCCTTAGCAAGGTTCATTAGCTCAGATATAGTGCTATGCTAACAGCTGGCACGCAGCTGGCTAGCTCTTCTATGAGCAGAACAGATGCATATCTATCTACAAAGTAGTGTAGCAACACAACAACTGTACTGGAAAGAAGGTCACTGAAGGAAGCCAAAGTCCAGTTTTGAATGGAAGGCTGTTTCTGAGCTCCCTGGTGGAAAGAATCAAGATCCTTTTAATTTGGCAGCATGTCTTTCACGACAATCAGGTTAAGATGCTTCAAGACAAGACAGAAGTACTGCACAGTACAATTATAGCAGACAATCATCCCAGTATAACCACTTTAGATATCACTGTATCATAAAAACTACTGATCCTTGGAAATGGGCTGGCAATGACTTTTATCAGCATTTTGTAATTTCTTCATCATTATAAAAATATCCAAAACTTTGGGGAATTTTGCTTAGTCTTTGACTCCAGTACCAGCCTGTACAAATTCAGATACACTGTGTGAAGAAGGATTTTCACACACATATTGGATTCAGCTTATTTTCAGTTTCACAGAGCATGTTTCTCATTATATATGACAAGAAACACTAACTTCCAACCTGTTCTGTAGGTTTCAGTCTTTTTGGTGGGGGTGGATTTTTGCTCCTTCAATTGTTTTTTAAGTGTTCACTTACATGACTCTTCTTAACAAAGGAAACTACGGTCTTTGTAGGTTTTGATGATCTTATGGTGTCCCAGTATTGTCATTGATTCTCTTCTGTTCCTGAACTTGTCCTGAAATTCAACAGTATTCTTTTTGAGATGCACTGACAAACACTTCAGCCAACCTCTTAGATGAAGCCATATAGTATTGTATTATCTTCTCTCCATGAAATCCTCCATCTAACATATACCTCTGCCACAGTTGCTGATAGTGCTGTGAGAAATTCCCTTCTTCTGCATGTTCATCATTGTTTTCAGGTTTGTCATTTAATTTGATAATTAATCCCTTTACATTTAGGGAGAAAATTGTTTACACAGCTCCATGTTACACTCAGTCACTGTGCTTGACATGGTTATATCCTATCACTAGGTGTAGATTTGAATTTCTGATGGTTTAACAACAGATTTGTGTTCTCAAAGGAACAGAAAGTTCAGCTGTTACTCAGAAGTACCTGTCACATCGACAGGGACACTTTTGGACAGAGACGAACGCTCAGCCAAACTGAGACAATGTGGACTGGATGATTGGGTAGTGAGGTGGATCATGAACTGGCAGCAGGATAAAAGCTAGAGAGTAGTGCTCAATGGGGCAGAGTCTAGTTGGAGGTCTGTAGCTAGTGGAGTCCTGCAAGGATCGGTACAGGGACCAGTCCTCTTCAATCTATTCACTAATGACTGGAAGAGGGATTTGTGTGCACTGTCAGCAAGTTTGCTGATGGCACAAAGCTGGGTGGTGTCTCTGACACCCCAGCAGACTGTGCTGCCATTCAGCAAGACCTGGACAGGCTAGAGAGCTGGGCAGNAGATTGAGGTTCTTCCCCTCTACTCTGCACTAGTGAGAATGCATCTGGAGTATTGTGTCCAGTTCTGGGCTCCTCAGCTCAAGAAGGACACAGAGTTGCTGGAGGGTGTCCAGTGTAGAGCAACAAAGAGGATGAAGGAAGTAGAACAGCTCCCTGATGAGTAAAGGCTGAGGGAGCTAGGTCTCGAGCTTCAAGGAGGCTGAGGGATGATTCTATGTTTCAGCAAAGCAATCTGCATAAAAGTTACCATATGAAACAACTCATTAAAATCCTAAAATAGCTAAAATCTATATAAAATTGTAACTGAATAAAACTTAATCTGGAGAAAGCAAGAGAAGGATAGCTCAGAGAAAAAAAAAATAGGCATTTATAATAAAAGGTGAAAAATGTTGAGATTCACTTAACAGGAAAAAAATACCACCTAATGTATCTTGAAGGATTATTACTCACACAACAGGACAGATCAAGGGCAGTCACAAAGTTTTCAAAACAAGGTTCTTCCAAAGTGTAGTAGGGAATCTAACAAGATCACTGCAAAATTTTTTGTCTTCTTTAATTCAGCTATATGAGTCAGAAATAGCATTCAGGTCAAAATACCATGATAATCTATTATTTTTTATTCCTCCCATCAAAGCAATTATAACTTTCTGAAGAATTGAAACTTCTTTTGTGAAACAACATGTCTGTCATAAACAAAGAGAACCACATAAACAGATGGGATTTTACAATGCCTTCCTTCACTCTGCACTGTGCTACGGTGAAGTCCATTTACTTTTGTAAATGGGGTTTGGATCATGCTCTTCCACGGCCTTTTACCTCTCACGCTTCTTTTCCAAAATGCAGCCTGATATGGTTTGAACAGGTGCTCTATGATTTCTGTGTCCCAAACAGCAAATATCTGTTTCCAAATCTGATGAGTTACATAGCCAGGCAGCCCAGCGCTAGGAGTAGTGTTTCTTTTTATGCCCTGGAGAACTAGGATGCCAGAGGTTTTATATCCTGAACAAAGGATTTCACTCTATAAAGGAGTGAATCATTACCCCAGCTTTTCAATACTTTTCATAAAATTTATGTTTGTTTTTGACAAACATGTTTTATGGAGGACTGTAAAATGTCTATGGGTAGCTGCTAAAGCAAAGAATTAAGTTGCTGCTACCCCTGGAGTGCTAACGAGGTAAAAATGTGCTGAATGTTCATACTTCTGTTGAAATACACATCCTGTGCTAGCTATGGGTGCACAATGCTAATTTGCTTCTTTGGGCAAACTGTCTTCAATTTGCATAATTCTAACATCCTGAAACCTGCACAAACCTGTGTGTTCCTCTGCCTCTAACACTGAGCCATTGAATACCTAATAATCAATACAAGCTCTCAGAATCAGGAAGGAAGTCCAACTAGAGTTCTGCATTGGCTAAATTACAGGATCAAAGCCTTGAGGTACACGGGCCCAGGTCTCTTGTCTATAACCAACATAACCATGGTAATTTGACTGTCTGCACAGCAATCCTTCTGACCAGCAATACTTTAAAATTGTCAGTTACTAACGATCCGTACCCTTGGAAGATATTGCCATAAGATTATCTGATAAATAAAGAACTAAAGCAGGTTGTGGTATAATTTCTGTCTTACAATTTACTTTAGCAGTACATGAATTTGATCCAGTCTAGACATCTTTAAAATAAAAGCATGATAGTTTTATTACTTCATCTATTTATCTTTTGTCAAGTTAAATCCTTCTGTGTGTGTTGAAATAACTGGAAACAAACATAACATCAAGCATGTACCAAGAACAGTGTAACCAGCAGGAGTAGGGATGTGATAGTACCCCTGTACTCTGCACTCATGAGACCGTGCCTAGAATACTGTGTCCAGTTTTGGGTGCTACAATATCAGAAGGATATTGAGGTGCTGGAGTGAAGCCAGAGAAGAACAACAAGGCTGGGGAGAGGTCTGGTAAACAGGCCCTATGAAGAGTGGCTGAGGGAACTGAGGTTATTTGCTCCAGAGAAGAAGAGGCTGACAGGAGACTTAAGGGATGTTGTAGCGAGGCTGGTGCTGGTGTCTACTCCCAAATCACTAATGATAGGACGAGGGGAAATGGCCTCCAGTTTCATCAGGGGAGGTTGAGATTGCATACTAGGAAGTTCTTTCCTAAGACAGTAGATGAGTACTGCAACAGACTTCCCAGGGAGGTGGTGGAGTCACCATCCCTGGAGGTGTTAAATAAGGTGATCTACCACTTAAGTCCAGAGTCCAGAGATTAGGGAGATGTGGGGATGAGGGCTGGACTTGATTATCCTGGAGGTCCTTTCCATCCATGATTCTATGACAATCAGTAGAAGACACCTTTACAGTGCTCATTATATCCCCAAGAGTTTGTTGTTGAGAGGATGTGTAAGGAATGTAATGTAAAATAATATGGAAAAAATATACACCAGTGAAATAGTACATTGCATTCACAACAGAATTAAAACAGAAGAGCTACAAAATTGTACACACAGTCCAATCTGGATCTTTAATTCCTTCTTTAGACTATTATGAGTTGTTTAATTCAGGGATGAACAGCTCTAGCAACTGGCTACAGAATCATAAAATTCTGTCTTACAATGCATCCAGCAAGTTTATCAAATACATGAGAAAGAAATTGAGTCTGTTGTTAAAAATATACAGTAAGACCTTTTCTCCTGACACTATACAAGTCCCTGTGAAATCTGTTTTTCCTGCTACTTTGGTAGCTATGGTGCATTTGCAGAACCGTACAGCTAAATCAAGCGCGGTAGTAAGCAAAGGTTGTGGTCACAAACTGGCTTGAAAGAATCAGAGAACGAACAAGTGTAAAAAATAACTCTATTGAACACATCAGAGGAAGGCAAACAGTTGCAACAACAACAGGAAAAGCAAAATATGGATCAAAGACTACATGAAGGAAATACTAATTTGGCAGCATTAAAAACACAAAGGCAATTGACAGACACCGGAGAAGCATATTTCTTAGAAAGTGACACAAACCTTCCAGATCCTACAGAAAAGTTTGAATATTCATATTGTGTAGAAGGAATAGTTTCCCAGGCTGCGAGAACAGACTGTCCTGGATTCTGGCATTTTTTGGTGTTTGCAGGTGGCACTAGGAAGAACTACAGTGCTAAATGCGATACGTTTACCTGCTGCTACGAATTTGTTTATGGCCAATGCACTAACACATCCAACACTGATTGCCTAGAAGGTCAGACCAGAAGCATCACTCACATTGTATAAGAAAAGCAATATCTAACTGCCTAGTCTGAGCCCTAGTGAGTATGTTTTGGGTTAAATATAAGGGAAATGTTTTTATAAATCTTTTATGACTTTCACTCTGCAACAGAGCCACGAGAACATCATTCATTTCTAGCCATGAAAGTTTACCCTTTCCAATCAAATTTGCCCAGGGAAGAATTATGGGATCAGTCTCCTGCTGTGCCACAGACAACGAGTGTTGACTATGCACAATGATATTGTCATCAGCCACAAACAGTTCTCTCAATGGCTCTCACAGTATTTTCTGACCTTGTTGTAATATAACTAAACATCAACTTTTCTGGTTTTAGCTAGGATTTTCTTCTGTCTCCACCACATATTCTGAGTAGTAATCTTTCTTCCCAAGTATCAAAGAATACTAGAATCATTAGGGATTGGAAGGTCCAATCCCCCTGACACAGCAGCATCAACCAAACCAAGTCGCACAGAAACACATTAATTGGGAAAAAGTTCCTTCTGATACTGCTATGGAAACTCCTCTGTTCCAGCTTGCACCCATTGCCCCTTGTCCTATCACTAGATGACCTTAAGAAGAGCCTGGCTCCATCCTCCTGACACCCACCCCTCACATACTTACAGCCATGAATGAGGTCNAGCACATTGCTGGCTCATAGTCATCCTGCTGTCCACTAGGACCCCCAGGTCCCTTTCTCTTACACTGCTCTCCAACAGGTCAGTCCCCAACCTATTCTGGTACCTGGCGCTGTTCTTGCCCAGATGCCAGACTCTACACTGACCCTTGTTGGACCTCATTCAGTTTCTCTCTAGCCTGTCCAGGTCTTGCTGAATGGCAGCACAGTCTACTGGGGTGTTGGCAATACCACCCAGCTTTGTGTCATCACAAAACTTGCTGACAGTGCCCCCTAATCCCTCATCCAGTTATTAATGAATAGATTGAAAAGGAGTGGTCTCAATTGTGATCCTTGTGGGACTCCACTAGATACAGGCCTTCAACTAGACTGCCCCGTTGACCATTGCTCTCTGGCTTCTGTCCTGCAGCCAGTTCACGGTCCACCTCACTACCCAATCATCCAGTCCACACTGCCTCAAGTATTTCCAACACACCCTACACCTCAATATTTTTTTGACCCCATGCTTCATCATGAAGCAGTTTTGATTTGTGTTCTTGTACCTCCTCACATTTTAATGATTTGTGTTTTGTTTTTTGCTCACCATTCTTCTTTATTTGCTCATCACTCTTCTTTAGTTGCAACTCTTGCCTTTTTAACCTTAGTTGCAACTCTTGCCTTTTTAACCTTAGTTGCTTGCTTTATTTGTATAACTTCATATACAGTGCACTCCATCCACAGCTGGTTTCCTTTGTTGCCTTCCAATCCATCTCTCATCCAGATCATTGTCCTATTCTTACTTATCTCACTTCAACTATAAAGAAGTAATGAGAACATTAAGGGCTCTCAAGACAGACTGTGAGGAGTAAATAAAACAAAACTGAATCAAGCTTTTAAACTAACAGTAATTAATATTGCAATTTCTGGAAAAGGTAACTCTTGCTTCACTTCACAAGAGGTGTTTTGAACTATGTTTGAACTATGCAGCCCAACAATAAAGTTTCTCTGAAGTATAACTCTGGAACACCACTGTATTTCCTTAGTGAGTCTCTTCAGCGGTTGCATCACTGATGGTTTATACAGGGATGATCTCAACTACCTATCTGTAGCTTCATAGCATAAATATTCCTCTGCTTTGATGCCTTAGTAATTCTCACCAACATTAACAATTATAGCAATTTTTGAATCAGAGTGGGTCTACTGATTACTAGGAAATTATATCCTTACAAAAAGCAGTGTATTTTTAGTTCACTTGGCACACTTTTAGTACAGCTAAATATCTGTAGAATACTTGAATTACAGCAAGTATACTCATTTGTTCATAAGTGTAGAGTGACACATAAAACAAATTATTATAATCAGAGATTTTCTTTAAGCTATCAAAGGGTTTGATTCAGAATGGGACAAGTTCTTCCTGGTGCCCTCAGCCTGCATTAATGGTTGGTAGGAGTTGAGGGTACTCAGCACCTTCAAGGGAAGTTCCCGTGTATGACCTAACCCTGCAGCTGTGCAAGATGAAATTTCTTTGATTGCTTCTACTAATTTGCATACTACATCTATGCTTTGAGCACACCGATATATTACAGTAAAATATCCTGTTGCTCTGACAGTCTTGCAGACTTCCTATACATTGTTCGGGAAAGAAGCCTGTTTATCACTCAGAGCCATGCACTACAGTTAATCAGAAGCTCTCCTAACTCACAGGAGTCCTGAACATGCTGATATAGCTCAGCAACTCCGTGATGCTAGAAAAGATGATGAAGAAGGTGATGACTGACAACGAACAGATTTCACGGGAGTTTTTACAAATTACACACATGGCATTTGTATAGATTCCACACAAATTACATCAATTATGTGTGAGTAGGAATTTTGTGGGGTTTTAAGAGGAATTACAGGAAATTACACAAGCAGTATTTATAAAAGACTGTTAAATGTTAGCCAATTTGAAAGAAATAGTAAGCACAACACTTCAGGATTTAAAATAATCTCTCTTGGGACTTGCACCAAATACTAATGATGGAATCATAGAATGTATTGGGTTGGAAGGGACCTCCAGAGGTCATCAAGTCCAACCCCTACATCCATTTACAGTGGGATATCTTCTATATTTCTTCCAAGCAACCGATTCCACAGATATTTATGGGGTGACATGAGCATCCAGATTCTTCTGGTAACTTGTCTGCTGCCTGACAATATGCAACAGTTAATTGTTCTCTTCAGTTCTCCTCATTGTCTAAACTTTGCTGCTGAAAAACTGACTTGAGACATCAAAAAGCAAACTAGAGAAGATTTAGCTATTTTAAAATTACTTAGTTCCTTATATTTTTGCAGTCCAAGGCATTCTGTCCCACGGTATTTACAAGTGTTATTCTTAAACTCAAATCTGCATGCCTGGCATTGAGGTGCTTCTATTGCATTCAATATATGACATGTTACCACATAAGGATTCACAAGAACTAACTCCTTTCTGGACATGAACATAGAGGGTTCTTCTGAAATCATAACATGACTGATGTGAAAGTGACTTGGAATTTTCAAACGTGGTATTGGTGTTTATAGCAATCCTGCCAAACTCTCCTGTAATGACAATTCTAACAGAGTTAATACCAACACAAATGTACTTTGGAAGCCAGTTGATTTGATAGTACTCTGGTTTAGTGTCCACTTGACTGGTGCAGGCTGTAAAATCCAAACATGCATGTTGAGAAGGACTTTTTGCACCCCTGTCACTTTTTTAATGGAGCTTTAGTGAGAAAACCATTGCTACTTGTGTCCTATCATAATCCATTCCAAAACCTAGAGAAGATTCATCAATAGGGCTAGCTGATAAATGAGTTTCTGTACAGCTCAAGAGCTAATATGAGTTCTTTCATTGTAGATTTGTCCTCATGATGAATGCTGCTGTGCCCATTAGTGAAGCTTTGCGCACAACAGGAGTTCAAACTGGTGTGTGTGAAGTATACTTTACCTTCATCACTGAGACCTAGAGCCATCAAACTACAGGTTTTTGTTACTAATGATATCTTTTTAAATACTCCCCAAGGATTTTTGGGATCTTGGTAGCTTCTGTATTCTTCACACTATATTTTCCTCTACAATGATTACATTGTAGGAATACAATGATCGTAAAGCTCATAATCTTGCCCTCCTTTAATAAAAAAAACCAAACATACATTGGATATTAAACTACTGATAAGTAATAAAAGTTGAAAAACAATGTCTCACACATGTTTCATATATGCAGTTATGTTCAAGGAAAACCAAGTCTTGAAATATTCTGTGGTCAGTTGAGATTCTAAACTTACCAAGAGAATACAAATATCTTCTGATCTTCACATACACTTCTGCATTTTCTGATCACGTTTCTTTAGTCAAAACTACTTTCAGAGGCTAAAAGCCACCTGTACTTTTATGAGTTTCCAACCTTGTCTTTACGACTAGAATATTAAATCACTAAACACAGTTGATACCTTGGGAAATAGAACAATTGAATAGAATTACAAAATCACAGAATCACAGAATCATAGAGTGGTTTAGGTTGGAATGGACCTCAGAGATCATCTAGTTCCACACCCCCTGCCTTAGTCAGGGACACTTCTTAGATTGCCCAGAGGTCCATCCAACCTGTTCTTAAACAATTCATGGCAGGGGCATCCCCAGCCTCCCTGTGCCTCACCAACCTCAGTGAGGAATTTCTTTCTCAGATCTAAACTAAATCTACTCTCTTTTAGCTTGAAACCATCCCACCCTTTTCCTAGCACTAGAATCCCACATGAAAAATTCCTCATTATCTTTAAAAATCAGTAAGGGGTATAAGGTCAATATATAAGTTAAATCCTCATAAGTACACTCCTTTATTATTTGCCCATCCAGAATTGATTTTAAGCAAGCTAATACTGTAATCCTTCAAATATAAGTATAAGCAAGCTCCAGAAGAGCATTATCTAGAGAAACTATCAAATCCAATGCACATATAGTTAGCTCCCTCTCATTCTGTTTTCAAACATATGTCTCTGTTAAGTGCCTCCACCACTGTATTTGATTATTGGCTGCAATTCATTCCTTGGAACCATGCAGGTTTGTATCTCTTTTATTTCAAGGTCTTCAAGTACTTCAACATTTTCTTCAATTATTTTGAATTCAGGATGCTGACTTTCTTCCAAGACAACAATCTTTTAATGTCTTCTTCATTACATTTCCTTATACTTTCTTCACACACAGCTGAGACTGCCCAGGATTCTAGCAATTAGCAGGGAGAAATTCTACCTTTCCTCTTCTGTATACCTTTAAATCTCACTGCCTCTATGTAGATCCAGTTAATTGCATCCTGCTCCAATAGTTTTGCTTCACATCTATGTTATCCTGTCTTCTTTACTCTGGATCATGTTCAAAAGGTAGTGATTTTTGAAAAATCAAGTTGCTGACTTTCCTTTAAAAATTTTCTATTCAAACACAGCAATGTTCAGCTTTCTAGTGGGTCTGGAGCTATTCTCCAAGATTGGGTTTGGTATAGAAGAGTTGCTCATAACAGATCCAAAAGGAAAGACCATATAGACCAATCCCCCTGCCACAGCAGCATCACCTAGACCAAGTCACACAGGAACAGATACAGGNCAGCTGGCACCCATTTCCCCTTGTCCTATCACCAGATGACCTTGAGAAAAGCCAGGCTCCACCCTCCTGACACCCACCCCTCACATATTTATAGCCATGAATGAGGTCACCCCTCAGCCTCCTCTTCTCCAAGCTAAAGAGATCCCCAGCTCCCTCAGCCTTTCCTCGTAAGGGAGGTGGAGTTTTGATGTACCCCAAAATCCTACTCACCCCAAGACTGAACATTTCCTTGAACTACCTCAGCAACAACACAGACTTTCTCTTTCAAATTAAAATGGTTCTGGCTGTCTCCATTGCAGAAAGAACTTTTTCCTTTCTCATGTCATTCTCACATCTCACCAGATAACCAGTGTTCTCTGGAGGCAGATTTTAATTGTGGCTTTTTTCTCAGCACAATTTCTTCCATTTCTCAGCACTATTTCTGCACCTCCTTTACTGGTTACTTCCTTTTTTTTATTAGCTCTGACAGCCGTGCCAATCGCATGTGCATGCTTCAGAGATAGCTCCAGCATTCACTTCTACTTGCCAACAAATCTCTTATTTAAAATTACAACTGTGGGACAATTTCACATATGTACTTTTTAATGACTCAAAGGCACTTTGCTCTGACAATATCAGTCCCTCCAGAAGGCACCGCACTTGCAAGTTGGTTAATGTACTGGATTCCCTCTGACAGAAACTATGATTGGTTTGTTTCCAAGAATATCACTCGTGCTTTTATCTCTTTATTTTTCAAAACGTATCAATATTTAGTATAACACATAATGTTAATTTATGCAGAAGAAAGACAGGTTTCTGTAAGGCCATGTGCTTCTTACAAGACATTCCATACATTTGTCAAGCAGAAAGACCTACAAAGCAATATAGTTTGGAAAAATCTTCCTTTCTTTGTTTTCTTGATGATGTTTCAGAATGAAGCAGCTATGACACCATATGCTGCAACAATTGCTGACAGTGATACTTATCATACAGTCTCTAAAAAGCCACCAAAATTACCATCAAATTAAGCTAATTGTATTCTCCCTAAATCTCCATGTATCTTCTCAGGTCACTTAATTGCCTTTCTTCTACATAGGCTCTCCCCAGCCCTTCTTTGACTGTGGCAGGTTTTTGCTACAGTTTTAGAGAAACATAACAGAATCACAGAACAGTTTCGACTGGAAGAGCCAAAGAACCTTCAAGATCATTGAGTCCAACATTTTCCTAGCCCTATCAGCACCACCAAACCCTGACCCCTAATGCAACAACTACCCTTCTCTTAAACACCTTCAGGATGGTGACTCAACCACCTCCCTGGGCAGGCTGTTCCAATGCCAGACAACCCTTTCAGGAAAGAAACTTTTCCTGATATACATCAACCTCCCCTGAGTTTCTGTACAGCTCAGAGGAGCTAATATGGGTCCTTTCATTATAAATTTCTCCTCATGATGACTGTTGCTGTGACCATTAGCAAAGCTTTGTGCACAACAGGAGTTGAAGCTGATATGTGTGAGCATCCTTGGACTACTACCGGAATAACTGAGCTATCCCTCAATCTGAGGGATGAAGACTACTCTACCTATGCCAGCACATGCAGGGTGGATTTTGCTTTGACACCCCGCATCTAAGAGCAAGCTTTACTATGTGTCCAGCATGAGCACAGTAAAAATAAGGCCACAGTTAGAAATAACCATTAGCAAAGCTTTGTGCACAACACACACACGCAAATTACTTCTATCAGGTTATTTGCTCCATGAAAAATGCATGTTGCTTACATTTTGGCCTACAATTTATGTGCTTTTGTTTGGAGTTCGTTTCTGGCAGGGGTTTGGTAGCTGGGAAGGGGGTTAGAGGTGTGGCCCCAAACTTTAAGAAGTTCCCCAAGCTCCAAGGTTGCTCTGCCTCTTCCAAGACCAAGCCAGTCAGTGCCTTTACAGTAACATATTCAAGTCAGAAAAACTATTGGATTATTTCCTTCATTTTGGAACCTCTTTTGTTTTGGAGAGGAGTGGGATGTGGGAGACACAACCATGTGGACACCCAGGTCAGTGAAGAAAAAGGGAAGAGGCATGTCACAGCAGCCATTCCTCTTTGACCTATGGTAAAATGGAAGGCTTAGACCTAGCAGCCCTTCAAGATCAGCAGCAGACTGCTCCTGAAGAAAGTTGTAACTCTGTGAGTAGTTCATGGAGGACTGTCTCTCATGGGATGGACATCACACTGCAGCAGGACAGAAGTGTAAGCAGTTTTCCTCCAGGAAGGAGCAGCAGAAACAACATGGAACAGACTGGCACTGACCACAACCCTCCATTCCCTATGCCACTGTGCTGCTGGCAGGGAGAAGATAGCTTGGGAAGACAGAGGGAAGGTATAAGATCTGGTTGTATTTGATTGTTCTGCCCTGACCCTGTTTGTAAATTATCAGTTTTTTGTTCAAATGTAAATATGTGTTTTTTTTCTCCAAGCTGAGTCTGTCTTTTGCCCATGACCATAGCCCTCCCTGTCCTTTGTCTCAAACCTACAGCTTTTTGTTTTATTTTCTCCTTTCCATTTCATTAGAGGGGGGGTAACACTGAGTAGCTGTATGGTTGCTTTGTTATCAGATGGGTGGGCTTAGGCCATGACAGCTTTTCACAGCAGAAGAGTTATTTGCTTCTTGTTCTGTCTGCATGGGTCAAGTTACTGAAACAGTTGAGATAAATTCTCACTCTATTTGAAAAGAACTGGATATGGATATCATCTGGCTGAACAAAAGGGATGTCTGATTATGCTGTAAGTACTGAAGATACATTGCATATCTAGCAAGCTTTTATTCTCATTACTTAACATGTTGCTTGGTTACTTCATCAAACTTGTCATCTGTGAGGAAGTCTGCTTCATTAAAAAAAATCGTAAGGCTAACTCCTCTGGGACTGCAGGAGAAGAATGGATCTTTTAATATATAACTTCTATCTGAAGTTTCAGTTCAAAACTCAGTTGCTATATTCACACTCTGGAAAACACAAGGTATGGTTGCACAGATCATTCTCCAGAAATCCTGGGATGTCCAATACTGGCCTGCTCTTGTGACAGTTAGTATGACAAGCATCACTCTCTCTTTGCACAAGTTGCCAGACCTTGGCTAAGGCTACGTGCAAATCACTTATGATTGATTCATCACCTTTCTGTAGGCCACCAAGTACAAAGTCCAAAGGCCAATCAATAGACAAAACTAAGCGTGTTTGACACAATCAAACTTTTGCAGAACCACAGAATAATTGAGGCTGGAAAAAATCTCCAAGATCATCAAGTCCAGCCTATGACCTAACATCACCACAATCCCCTAGATCATCGAAGTAAGTGCCACGGCCTTTCTTTTCTTAAATGTCTCCAGGGATGGGGACTCCTCCACCTCCTTGGGCAGTGCATTCCAAAGTCTGATCACCTTCCATGAGGAAGGGCTTCCTAACATCCAACCTAACCTCCTCCTGGTGCAGCTTCAGGCACTGCCATCTCATCCTGATGCTAGTTGCCTGCCTACAGTTTTCCTTCAGGTAGTTATAGAGAGAGATAATGTCCCCCCTGAGTCTCCTCCAGTCTAAAGAACACTAGCTCCCTTAACCTCTCCTTCTAAGACTTTCCTTCCAGTCCCTTCACCAGTCTCACTGCTCCTCTGGTCCTGCACCAGCACCTCAATGTCTTTCTTCAAGTGAGGGGCCCAGAACTGCCCCCAGTACTCAAGGGGAGGTGGCCTCACCAGTGCCCAGTACAGTCCTGCTGGCCACACTATTCCTGATACAAACTAAGATGCCATTGGCATTGCCACCTGGGCACAGTGCTGAGTCCTGTTCAATTGGTTGTCAACTAGTAGTCCCAGGTTCCTCTCTGCCAGGCCGCTCTCCAGCCACTCATCCCCCAGTCTGTAGCTGCAGGTGGTTATTGTGGCCCTGCACTTGGCCTCATCCTGTTGGCCTCTGTCCATGGACACAGCTTGTC
>VZRI01009837.1:92923-153809 GCA_013397515.1 Upupa epops
CCGGTGGTGTTGGTGGTGGCGGCGGCGGCGGCGGCAGCAGCAGGAGCAGCAGCAGTGGCAGTGGTGGCGGCAGCAGCGGAGGAGGAGGAGGAAGAAGAGGAGGAGGAGGAAGAAAAAGGAGGAGAAGGAGGAGGCGCGAGAGGCTGGTGGGTTTGCGTGCGGCGTTGTGGGGAGGTAGATGGCGAGGAGAGGAGATGGTGGAGCGGAGGTAGAAGTTAAAGGTTGGATGCGGTAATTTATTATCCCTTGCAAAGGCGGGAGGAGGAGGGAAGGGGTGGGGGGTCTGTGAGACTTAAGGAATAAAATCAATGTGCTGCATGTTTTCCCCGGCGTGATGAGCTGCCTTGGTGCGAAGTGAAGCCGGGGCAGCGATGGGAATGAATATCGCAATGTTACTGTTATTCCACGGCGGCGGTCTGGAAGAGGCAAGGGGTTTGTGCGGGAAGTGCATTGATAATTTGGGACATTCTCTATTGTGAGCCAAAAGAAAGAGGGCACCCGGCTTCCTTGATATGTGCTTGAAACTATCAGGATCCTGCTGATGGTATGCGTTTGTGAAGGGGGTAGAAATGATAAGCGTATGAAAATAAATACATCTGCAGGCTGGGAGGGTAACAAAATCGATCAATCCATCCACTGAGGAAAAATTTGATTCTAGAAATTACACAGAAATGAAAGGAAAAGATTAATGATGCTGTTAAGTCTTCTTTTGAATCAAAGCGCTTCTCCCTTTGGCTGCAGCAAGGTTGTTTTTTCAGATCCTTTTATTCCACCCG
The DNA here is from genome assembly GCA_013397515.1 of Upupa epops. NCBI lineage: Eukaryota > Metazoa > Chordata > Aves > Bucerotiformes > Upupidae > Upupa > Upupa epops. The sequence goes on from VZRI01009837.1 coordinate 93,700, forward strand.
GTAATTCGTGAACTCTGGTCTTCCCTGCACCCAGAGACAATGCCGTTCATTTTATACAGTAAGGATTTTGCCAAGGACTGTGCATGCCAACCGACCTGACGTTTAGTGCAGATTTATTGACCTATCGATGTCTCTCTATCGTTTTCTAATTTGACAAGGCTCAATCGGGGCACCTGTGACTAAATCATCATTTCTAAAGCAAAGAAAAAAAGAAAAGAAGGGGGTGGGGAAGGCATATTAATTGCCTGGCGAGGCACTGAATGCAGTCACTACATTTGTGTTGGTTCGTGTCTTTTTCTCATTACCTACCTGTGTGGACACGATATACGTTGCTGGGAGGGAGGACTAGTACTTAAGAGCCCATTTGAGAGAGATATACATTAATATATTGTCCTCGTTTGAGAATGAAAGTGTCCCTCTGCGTTGGAAATGACTAGACAAGACTCTGCTGTTTATTGACAGTGTGCGAATTACATCGGCAGTAATAAATAAGCAATTGTTTGAATTTTTTTTCTTGTGTCTTTCTCCTTTCTTTTCAAGTCTTTCCATCTCTTTAACAATTTTTTTAAATCTTTGTTCTTTTCTTTCTTGCCTTCCGTCTTCTCTCTTCTCCCACTCTTTTTTTCCCTTTCTCCCTCTTGTTGCCGGTGTATGTGTGCAACTGGCGGGGAAGGCGCCGCAGATCGAGGCGGGCAGTGGGTAGGGATGCTCTCGGGGTGGGATCCCCGCCCGGCGCCTCTCGCCGACACCTGTAGGGATCGCTCTGCCGCTCACACAATCGCGCTCACACACGCGTCCTTGCCCGGCCTCCCCCGCCCCCGGCTTACACCGTGGGCTCCGGACCCTGCCGGCCCCCACGCACACCGCAGCACTTTCCGCGCAGCTCCCGCATTCCATCCCCCCGTGGTACGCTCCCGCGCAAGGGCTGACCGCGCCCTGCGGCCCTCGCGCCCCCCGCCCCGCATTTCCTTCTAGCCCGCAGTACCCCGCGAGTAACTGGCTCAGCCCCAACTACCCGGTAACCCTCGTCAACCCTCGTGGGTCCCCTACACCACGCATCCCCTCCCCACATACCGCTGTGCAGCTTCCTCCTCCTTCACCCACGCACTGTGGACCCCTCCCTTCCACTCTCCCCTCCAAGTCATGTATCGTGCTGTCTCCCAGTCACGCACGTTGTGTCTCCCGCCGACACCCCGCACCCGCCTAACAGCACCCCCAAATCCGTTTACACATCTCCTTCTCTGCCAGAGCGGGGCCCCTCTGCCGGNGGGAGCGCAGGGACCGACCGGCCGACTGCCGCCGCCGCCCCTCCGGGCCGCGCGGGGCGGAGCTGTCCGTGGTGCTGAAGCCGAGAGGAGGCTCGGTGCGGTGCCGCAAGCGAGCGCTGCTCCTTCCCGCAGCCATCCCCGTACCTCGCGAAGCGCTAATTAGGAGCCGGGACAGGCTGGGGACTCTCGCTACGGGCCCTTCCGGGCACCGCGTTTTGCAGAGGAGCTGCTGGAAATCCCTCGGTTGGGAGCGGCATTGCGAGAGGTGGCTCCTGCTGGGGGGAGCTGGGAGGGCGGTGGGGGGAACCTGACGGCTCTCTGCTGCGCGTTTCTGTCTGGTGCTGGTCGGGCAGGACTGGCCTCTGCCCGAAAACTTTGGGGTTCCCCTTGACTTAGGGCTTCTTTTGCCCACCTCGCGTGTGGCAAATAATAAAAATAAACGTGTTGACATTTAGAGGAACGAAATTAAAGAGAGAGTAGGAGGTGATTTAGCAGCTTTGAACGTGTCAGGTGCAGGCAGCTGAGGTGTGTGCCTGTTTTAAAATTGGTTGTGTTCTGGCAGGCTGGTCTGTGCTACCTCTCCCCTTGTCATCTCCTCAGACTCCAGCCGAGTAGAGGATTTGGCAGAGCTCTGGATGCGATATTTTGCTTGCCTAAGCGCTGCTAAGAAATAGGAGGAAGGTGAAGGCAAAGTGGAGGGTGAGGGAGATCCTCTCCTCCATTAGGAGAGATCTGCTAATACACACCGTCCAGCTTAGGGGAGAAAACAGAGGAGAGCCTCTTGCTGAAATGCTTTGAATGCAGAGACCTCTTCAGAGGAAGAGAGTGAACTGTGGCATATATAATATTTTTAAAATAAAGAATTGCCCTCTTAAATAAGGGCAGCTGAGTAAACACATAAAATACTGCAACACATTTCAGAAGACTAACACCTGGGATTAGCTGATCTGCATTGTGACTAATGTCAACATCAGAGCTGGCTCAAATAGGATTTTCCCTGCCATAACAGAAAACATCAGCAGCAAAAGAAACCAGGTGACAGAGAAAAATGCAGTTTGAAAATTTCAAAAAGCCTCCCAAAGAAACCATTGTGATTCCTCTTCACCCCATGAAAATAAACCAGTAGGTGTGCCACACAGCAGTGAAGCCTACCAGATCCTGCTGGGCACTCAGTCCACTATTGTATGTTTCGAGCTGTATTGGACAGAATTGGAACTGCCTTGCTAGCGTGATCTGAATGAATAGGACCTGATAGCCTCACAGAGTCCGATATTTCTGTAAATAAATTGTAATAAAACAAATTGCAGAATAAACACCACTGTTTTTGAAACATCATTCTCATAATAATAAAATATGCTACTAAAATACTTGAAAGTTTTGGAAAGGCAAGTAGTTTATGTATAGATTATACCATAAAAATGTAATCTAGTGTAATCATATACATCAAGGTTTAGGTTGCAGGTTATTGCAGGTTCTTATGGTTTCTCAATAACTCCAAAATTACATCAGCCCTTTATCTTCCTAATGTCAAGCAGCAGGTGAAATAAAAAATTAATCACAACTGTCAACTATTGATCAACTGTATGATTTAACATGTTAATAGTTGTAATTTCTTATTATTCTGTTTCAATTCTTTGCAGATTAGAAACAGAAAAAAGAGGAAAACCGCCCTCCTGGATCTTAGCCTTGGCCTTTTGCAAGCAAACAGAAGAGGAGCTGTCAGGCTTTGCATGTCAAGTAGCCACTCGGCTGTTTGACAGCTTCTGGGTTTCAACCCCATTGGGATTGAGGCAGCTCAGGAAACCATGAGCGATGAGTCCTGTCATCTGCTGACGCTGCTCTAGCACCATGGCAGACAGTTGGTGATCTGACAAGAGGATCCGTCCTAGGGAGGCAGCGCGGGATCAGTAATTGGCTTCTTGGGAAACTACAGCTGGTGGAGAGGATGTAAAAAAGAGACGAACACGCACTGGGATATTGCTACAGTTGTGTCAAGCTGGTGGATCCACCTGGACGAGGGATTTTTTGGAGGAGATCTTGTTTTTTTTCTCCTGTTTTGGTAATGTTGGCTTTGGGGAAAATTTCTGCTGAATCACCCACTCCTGGACACCTTTTGCAAAGCCTGGCTGACCAGTGAAGAGACCCAACGGCACCTTCCACACATTGCGAGTCCCCTGCATTGGCTCTGAACCCCATCCTGCATCCAACCTCATCCTACGGGGCACCTGCAGCCCCCCGCCCCGGGGATTCCTCCACAGCGACCCCCACTCCCGGGGCGGGGGTGAGTGTACCCAAGATTCTCAGTGCGGCCGGCTCCCGTCAAGATTTTACCCTGTCTGCCACCGGGGCCCCAGTGCCACCCCCCGGCCCTGCCGCCCCACTTGCCCGCCCCAGGCCGCGCAGGATGGGGGCGGCACTGGTGCGGCGCGGGGGTTGCCTGCTGCTCTGGCTGGCTCTCCTGCTGGGCTGCTGGGCTGAGCTGGGCAGTGGGCTGGAGTTCCCAGGGGCAGAGGGCCAGTGGACCCGCTTCCCCAAGTGGAATGCCTGCTGTGAGAGTGAGATGAGCTTCAATATGAAGACACGTAGCTCCAGTGGGTTGGTGCTCTACTTTGATGATGAGGGCTTCTGTGACTTCCTGGAGCTCATCCTCACCCAGGGTGGGCGGCTGCAGCTCAGCTTCTCCATCTTCTGTGCCGAACCTGCCACCCTACTCTCTGACACGGCAGTCAATGACAACCTCTGGCATGCTGTTGTCATCCGTCGACACTTCAAGAACACGACGTTGATCATCGATCGGTCTGAGGCCAAGTGGGTGGAGGTGAAGTCCAAGCGGCGAGACATGACTGTCTTCAGTGGCCTCTTTTTAGGGGGCCTCCCACCGGAGCTGAGGTCAGCAACACTAAAGCTGACACTCTCTTCTGTCAAGGACCGGGAGCCCTTCAAAGGGTGGATAACGGATGTCCGGGTCAACTATACGCAGACATCACCGGTGGAGAGCCAGGAGGTGCGGCTGGATGATGAGCAGAGTCGTCTGTGTGCCAGGGAGGATGTCTGCCTTAACGGGGGCATCTGCTCAGTGCTCAATGACCAGGCCGTCTGTGACTGCTCCCAAACGGGCTTTCGGGGGAAGGACTGCAGTGAAGGTAAGGTACCATTTTAGGTTGCCCAGATGCNTCCCCGGCTCCCCTCTTGCCTGCCTTCTCCACCCTGCCCTCCACGTGTCTCTGTGGCCAACCATGGTGCCATCACTCTTTTGTTCTCTGGGAGGCTGGGCGAGAGGAGGAAGAGGACGTTATTTGGGCATCTTCCAGAGGTGGGGTATGACTTGGGGTTGCCCCAGGCAGAGGAAAGCCGGGTCCTGGATACTGGATGTTGCTTGGGGGGGGAGCAGGTAACCAGCATCATGCGTGACTAGAGTTGAAGGAGGGGTTGGGCACTCTTGTCACAAACAGCTGGTGGCAATTAATTTGGAGAGCAGGGAGACTGATGCTAGGGAGAATTTTACTGGATTAAGTGCAAAGATGACTTGGGTTTCTTTTTGTAGTGTAGGGGAGACCCAGAGTCCACTTTGTATTTGAAATTTGCCTCTGCTGTGTCGTTGAAATAAAATCAGTGATTTATTTGTGAATTCCTTAAATCTTTGGCAGGGAAGAGGGGGATTAAACAGAAGATTATGTTTCTACACAAATGCAAATGGTGTTGGTTTGCAATGTATTTAGCAATTCATCATCTCAGTCAGACAGAGAGAATACAAAAAAGCAAGGGGGAAGTACGTAATCCAAGACCACAAAATTACTGAATAGTTCTACCAAGGAAGAGGGAGCACAGAAAAACAGTAGTTTCCTGAATTCAATCTACAAATAAATCACTGGGTAAATTATGATTCATATTCAGTGCCCATTGTTTTTGGCGAATGGAAGGAGTGAGAGTATTTACTTTGCAGATGCATGTAGAACTCTTTTTTTTTTTTAATTTATTATTATTTTGCTAGTAAATGTACCATTGCTTGCAGCTCTTAAGCACAGAAGTTAATGTATGTTTTGTACATAGAATGGGACATAAAGATATATGAGTGAAAGAAGAGCNAAGATCTTCACTGAGTGGATGCATGACATTTATAGATGAATAATTTGCCTTTAGCATTTCTATCAGATTTTACTCGCTATAAGATAGAAAACATCATTTGTGACTGTGCTTTATTATGTAACACCCCCTGTCCTTAGTGTCAATACTCAAAACACTACAGTCATTCTGCATCCTGTGTTACTTTATCAGCTGTTTTTCTCTCACCTGCATTCATAACAAAATTCAAACCCTTATAACCTTTGAAATAATGTTTAGTAAGTAGAGAGCAAATGGTCATTTCAGAACAAAAGACATTTATACTTTCAGTAGCACTCAGTCCCAAAAAGTGTAAGATGAAATATCTTTTCAGATCATATATATGGATTTAAAAGGATTTGGATATACATTTTTAATATGGGGTACCACATTATACATAGGTGCATGTAAAATACTAGCAACTTTGAGTTGGGTCCTATTATAAATCAAATTGTGAATCAGTGTGGTGGCTTGGTTAAAACAAAGGTGGTCATTTATATATTACTGATTTATATGATCAGGCCGATGCTATGCAGTTTATTTGTTTGAAGTTATTTTGAACACATACTAGTAATATGAGAAGGTTCCTATAATAGCATATGAGGCAGAGAAAATGTTATCTTTAGGTAACAGATTAAATAACTATTTTTAAGGAACACTTTAGTCTTAACAATGAATGTTAGTGAAATATTTATAAATATACACTAAAATCTGTATAGAATTTATAGAAAGTAATAATATTTAGAATCCCCCAAATGTAGTGTAAAATGCTGGCTTCATTCAAACACTGGTGGCTTTACAATGGACATCATTGGGATCAAGACTCCCCTGATGTGTCCCTTGAACGCTGAGACCTTATAAAATGATCAGCTTACTCTCTCAACAAGGTATCATAAATAGTCAGATTCTGACTTAATTTGCAAAAGGAGGAAACATTTTCATTGACACCAGCATAAATGAAACTAGTTCTGCAGTTTGTGTCGATGGAAATAAAACAACTGAAATTCCTCTTAGTGAGATTTTGATGAGAGGATCTATTGTAGAAATTATTTAATATTTGAAGAAATGGTTTAGGCTAAAGGACAAGTAAACCCATTATCTCTTCCAAGAAAAAAACTCAGGGCATTGCTCTTTAGTACTTTATAGCCAACATAGAAATTACACATTCCAGGAACAAACTCAACAGCATAAATTTCCCACAAATGTGAAGAGGCTCCTACTGCTGAAGGGTGGAGGATCATCTCAGACTGCAGTGCTCAGGAGGGATCTTTTGAGTTGTCATTTTTTCTTTAGATGGGAAAAATCCCAACTTTAGAGTTGAAATTGTAATCAAATGTTCATACCTTTTCTTTAAAGGTGAAAGGTTTTTAAATTCTCTATGTTCCTTGGATTTTTGGGTTTTTTTTAGCTTGTGCTTAGTGTGCTTCTGGAACAGACAGAGTGTCTGGCAAGATAGAGAGTCCCACAGTATGAGGACTTAGGAATCAATAACAACGACGACTTCTAACATCTTCCATCCTGACTTGCACATTTGAGAGATTAGAAATAATTGACTTAGAACCAAAGTTTAAAGCCTTAGAATTCTGTTTTAAACATAATTTAAAAAAAAAATGTGAAGGGCCTTTTTCCACATTGTAATCTTTAAAATAAAAACCTCATTAATTTTTCCAGAAGTAAAATTTTCTTGTAAGAATGAAATTTATCCAAAGTTTGTCTGATTTGGAAAATCCATAGTAAGCGTGTATTAGTCCCAGTAGGCTTGACTGTTTTTGTTCTTGTCTAAATCAGGAGTAGCTTCATTTTTTAATTAAACCAGTGTAAGAAGTGTGTAAGCTAGGAAAGATTCAGATATATTGCATTCAATCCTGCCCTTTGTTTTGAGTAGGGCATTCACTCTCTCCAGTGTGGAGCTTTGGCCTGAAACACAGGAAAAGGACTGGTGTTTGGCTTGAGTATCAAGGCTGTGCAGTCCAGAGCACAGAAAGATAATGATCTGTAGCAGTTCTGTTGTCGATGAATCCATGTGCTTATGAATAAAGACAGTAGAAAAGCCTTCTAAAGGTCAAAATAAATTCTCTCTTTAGTACTGAAACAGGCAAGGGAATATTATTTCACATAATAATAGTGACTCAGTCGAAGAAAAAATACACAAATTATGATAAATTTTGTTAGGAATAAGACTAGAATTAAAATAAATACTGAGTGCCATATCAATTCTCTGATAATTTTTTGATGTAGATCACAATCTTCTATTCAGTGAAAATTGCATTATTCCTTGAAATGACTCAAACTGGTATGGCTTAATTCTGTTGTAGGGAGAGCTGTTCATTAAAAAGACTTATCTTTCAAATCAGATTTTTAGTGAGTTAAGCCAAGGTCTAGAAGGCAGGGAAAATGCATGGTTGGTATCACTGAGCCTCCATATTCCTTTTCTCATTTTGCTCATTATGTTAACATTTCTAAACAGAAAAAAAAATTACCTATAAATTAAATGAATAAAATAGTGACCCTCCATCTTTAGACAAAAACATATATATACTTCTCATTTTACCATCATTTATAGAAAAATAACCTTATTCAGTATCCTATCTCAGAAAATTAGCGGATACCTCTGAAGGAGGAAATAAAAAAGACTTGGGATTTGGGAAAAGTCTCTTAGTGTTGACCCTAGCTTCCTATCATTTCATGACCTTCTGCTTTTCTGTATCTATAACTTCTGGAAAAAGTTGCATACAAGGTAAATTCTATTTTTAAAAAAATAAGTTGCTAAACACTAAATCAAGTAGGCATGTTATGGAGACAAACACTTAGTGAATTCACACAGAATCACATAGAATGTTAGGGATTGGAAGGGACCTTGAAAGATTATCCAGTTCAATTCCTGTGCCAGAGCAGGATCACCTAGATCAAGTGGCACTGGAACGTGTCCAGGTTGGTTTTAACCATCTCCAGAGAAGGAGACCCCTCAACCTCTCTGGGCAGCCTGTTCCAGTGCTCTGTCACTCTCATTGGGAAGAAGTTTCTTCTCATATTTATGTGGAACCTCCTCTGTTCCAGTTTACACCCATTTCCCCTTGTCCAGTCATTGGATGACACTGAGCAGAGCCTGGCTTCTTCCTCCTGACACCTGTCCTGTCCATATATATCAGCAATGATGTGTTTACCACTCAGTCTCCTTTTTCCCAATCTGTAGAGACCCAGGTCTCTCAGCCTCTCCTCATCAGGCCGATGCTCCAATCCCTTCATCACCTTTGTGGCTCTGCACTGGACTGTCTCAAGCAGCTCTGTGTCCTTCTGGAACTGAGGGGACTGGAACTGCACACAATATTCCAGATGTGGTGTCACTGAGGCGAGGTAGAGGGGGAGGAGAACCTACCTCTATCTACTAACCTCTTCTAATCCGCCCCAGGATACCATTGGCCTTCTTGGCCACAAGGGCACATTGCTGACTCCTGGTCATCCTACTTCCAAATTTCTGAAACTCAAAGTATTCCTGTTTAGAATGTTTTTAAGTGTTCTACTGAGTTTTGTTTTGTGAGAAAAATGAGGACTGTTCATGCATCTGTTCACTGTAAGAGATACTTTCTCTTGTCAGAAATTCAAAGGTTGATGCCAACTATGATCTGAACTGTGAAAGTGATTTTGTTTTTTTTTCAGGAAGCAAATTCCAGATGTCTCAGGCTAGCCAGCATTAAGATCTGTTTGTTTGGGTTCTGAATAAATCACATCAATCTTTGTTGTGTATGCTTGCTTCTTCATGTTAACTTTTTTAAGAGTCATTGAGTATACTTTTTCTTAACACATGAAAATGTTTTTATTTAATTCTCTTATGCCTTGAACAGAACATGAACAATCATCAACATTAATTGTATTCTGCAAGATACATGTTTGAGTGCAGAGACGCTGTTAAACTCATTGCCTCTAATGAATCTTGTTGGAGTAGCCATCATGGCCTTTATCCTTCTTGGCCAAATATACTTTGGGCTAGTAAATACTGTGGGCAAAACTTGCCTTTTGATATTAAGAACCTTTGTGTACAATATGTTTCTCTATTACAAGTCCTGTATTCCTTCTGCATGCTTCTTCTTGAGTTTCTTCTGTTTCTCATGCCAGTAGCTTCTGTGGTGACATTGATTTAGGAGGAGGGGTAGATATCCACTAGAGACTGCGCTAAGGTTTTGCTGTATTTAGCAATGATCTAATTAATTTAACAGTGAATGCTTACCTTTATTTTATGTTTTTAAGCAGTGATTTTGTTGTCAGGGTAGAATCTTGAGGGCAGATAGTCAAATAATTCCAAAGTTTTTGAAAAGCATGTTAAACGTGTTCTCTTCACACTTTGCTGTATGGAAACAGGATCCTTGTGTCAGCTGAAAGAAGAATTTTGCATCATTGTTCTATTGCTATTTGATAGAACATTCGGTTTGTGAGGATTCTGCTTTGTACGCTCTTGATTTTAATACCTGCCATGTGCAGAATCATAGTAGTTTAAATGCTGTCTCTGGTAATTAGGAATTTGTTTTGTATTATCTTCTAAGAAGGCTGCTTGTTGAATGCTGCTAATCCTTTCAAAATGTTGATATGAATTACTTCCAGAAGACCACTTACACATACAGCATGCATAGTGTGTAGTATCACAGATCAATAATATTTTACACAGTGAGGTTGTTGATTTCCTTTGTGTCTACCTGAGATGATTTAAAGTCTGTATTCCAATTACAGATTGCTAATATGCTAGAAGAATCTACACCTAGCAACATAGAATCTGGTGTCTGATGGGTCATATTCAGCCAGAATTTCTAAATTGTAAAATCAAATAGTATTCAAGGCTTGCAGGCATTTTAAACAGAATGTACTTGATCTTTCTTTTCTCATCCACAGGCCAGCTCTCTAGATGTCTTTTAACAGTAGAGACCAGCCAAGGAGTTGTGGGAAAACATTTGTTTTACAGAACATATAATTTTATCCCATCATCATTAATGAGCTGATGGATAGGAATGGGGAAGGATGTTGGCAAGTAAAACCAGTTCCTGATAGCAATAGCTCTGTTTAGAGCTTACCATTAACATATGAAGCTTTGAGGTTTTATGCTTCTTTTAATGAATGGCTGGTAATTTAAAACAAAACGTTTCATTCATCTCCATTGCCGAAATTAATATGACATGAAGTTTTGTCTTCCAGAAAGCTTGGTGTTCCTTTCAGAAAGCATGAAACCATACCCGCTGCTTCTTGTCTAGTTGATTGCACTACAGTTGTAAATTGTATACCTTCATAAACTCATGATTTTACAGAACAGTGAGGATCACTCTGAGGTTTCGCATACTGTGTTGTTCCTGAGGAATAGGTTATAAAGACCAAAGTATATTTCTTTCAGGAAAGGATTTGATATGACATTAACAAATGTATATTTAACTGCAGTAGAAGCCAGAGTACATAATAATTTGATGCCTTTATTTAGTTCTTTGCTGACCAATGGTCATATTTTTATCTTTGACAAACGAATTTGTGTTGTTTCCATAAAGTTATGTGCTTCTTCAGATGATACTTTCACCTCCTGTACTGTGGTGATAGTATCTGAGAGAATCACAAGCAATTTATCAGTGTGGTTTATATTGTCATATAAGCAGAACTCAATCTTTCAGCTCAGTGAGAGCTGAAAGAGCAGTCACATATGGTGGGATCATGCTAATGTTTAGCCATTCTCCTTAATCTTGGGCTACACAGTAGGTGCCATGAGTGTTTTCAGTGCATGGAATACTTATAGTAACTAATGAAAAAAGTAGGAGAAAGGATATGATTTTGATATGATGTTACTTAGTGACTGCAGCCAGTCCACACCACTCTTTCAGTTTGGTTTCTCCATCTCCATCAAACTAATGACACTCCATAAAGGAATTTTGTCAGGATTTCTTCCGGGCCATCAGATTCAAAATTTCTATAAAGGATCTGAAAGAGGAAGTCAAGACTTGAGGCTCCCCATAATGTAGTAGAACTTCATTCTCCATTTTCATGTCTGGTTCCCAGTCGATGATTATACCTTTTTTGATAAGTTTCGTTTTTTTATTTTTTAAATTTATTGAGAAATTGGGGGGTGAAGTCAGGAAGTGGCCTCTCTCATGCCTTGTCTGAGCTTTGAAAAGACAGAGGTATGTTAGCAGTATTCTGTTAGAACAGCAGTAGAACATTCAGTTAGAACAGATTGTATAATAAGATTTTAGATTTCTTCATTCGTATGAAGTTGTTTGTGAACCTGGAACTATTTAGTTCTTAATAAGCACAAAATTTGGTGTTTACAGATAGCTGAAAAAACAGGTTCTGGTTTAATTTTCTGTTGGAATAAATTTCAGTTCCCATTGTCTCAAGTTTAGATTTAGGGCAAACCTAATAATTGGCTGATTCTGAACTTAATACTGAAGTGGGAATATGAAAACAGAGAAGATACAGGGAAAATAACCTGCCAATTCTGGCTGTAACATTAGTCTGTTAATATCTATAAAGAAAATATTTTTTGCATGTCTAGATAATTATTACAATCATAATCATTAAAATTATTCATTAAATTAATATGTACTTATGAACCATTCAGGGAGAGTGAGGTAATATGACTCATTTTGTTTTACATTTAAGGGATTCTGTGATTTACCACTACCAAGTGTGAAATAGTATATTGTGCTCATGTGAGTGTTGTGTACTGGCAGTGTTTTGTAGATGTGCAGGTTGCAGGTGGCTTCTAGTCTGTGGCTCAAAAATGTTTGACCTTTTGTTGATTTTGTCTAGAGAAAGGGCATTATGTTTCTTAAACACAGAGGAACTGGACTAATACTTCCCACAATGATCTCTTCTTGTATTCAGGAGAGAACTTGCAACCATAGATTCATAGAATGGTTCACGTTGGAAAGGATCTTAAAGACCATCTAGTTCCAAGCCCCCTGCCATGAGCAGGGACACCCCCCACTAGACCAGTATGGTCAAGGCCCCATCCAGTCTGGCCTTGAACACTGCCAGGGAAGGAGCATCCACAACCTCCCTGGGCAACCTGTTCCAGTGTCTCACCACACTCATCATGAAGAACTTCCTCTTGACTTCCAGTCTAAACCTCTCCTCTTGTAGCTTGAAACCATTAGCCCTGATCTTACCACTACAAGCCCTTGGAAACAACCATTATGGAGGTCACTGACTTCACACTACGCAATTGAAGATTTATGTCACAGTTCCAGATTTTCAGAACTGCATCGTAATTTCTGATACAGAATGGCCTTCATGTTGACCTTCTTTTTCTTCTATGCTTTTAGCTGTAACAAAAGATTTTTAGAATGCAACTGTTGATATTTCCATTAAGAAAATACATAGGTTGCCTTTAAGAAGTGTATAGAAAAATTAATGAGTAGACATGGAATGAAGACCTATATATTGTAATTTTCTTTAGAAGCTTCTCCTGACTCCTCTTTCTTCCTGAAGGTAACGACAGGAATACACATATGTATCCGGATTTTTACAATGAGTGTCTAGGTATCCTTATTGGTACAATGGATGTTTAGGGGAGACAACCATGATGAAAAACTTTAAGATGAATTGCAGTCTTGTGATTCAAAGATAATATTATTTGTTAATAAAAATCTAAGAATTGGGCCCTAATGCTAGTAAAAAAAAATGAAAAGGTAGCCTACTTGTAAAATCATATTTACATTTTACAGTGGTAAAATCAGACTCTTAACCTGGAATGTCATGGGACAAAAGGCAGCAAGGCTACTGAGACAATCCTCTCCAGACTGCACATGCAGCTATGTCTGAGCACAATGAATTTTAATCGCATGTGTGTAATGGGTGCATTGATGAATGCTTTGCATCTTCTAGAAAAGCAGTGTAATTTCTTCAGGAACTTTCTAGGAACATTAATCTTGACAGAGAGATTACTAGTTTTGCATACTATAAGTTTACTTTTCCTGCCACTTTTCCTCATCAGAGAAGAAAGGTGGGTGAAGATGGAAGTTGTATGCCAATAGCTATATATCACTTCATTAAGACTATCCTGAGGTGCTAGAAGAAAGATTTGTAAATAGGTTTTCTAAGAACTCTTGCTACATCCTTCTCAGATCTGTTACTGAACTTCTCAGGAGGTGATTTTCTGTGAGACTTGTATTCTGTGATACTTACTGCATTAAAATAAAGTCAGTAGTATCATTACACTGCAGAGAAACTGGTTGAGGGTTTTAAAGAACATACAGATTTCCATAGATAAATTGTGGATTCAACTTTAGACCAAAGATCTGTCTGGTTTAGTTAAACAGTCCCTGAAGAATTCTGAAAACCCTTCTAGTATTTCACATGAAACATTCCTGACTCAAATGTAATGAGGGAAATATCAGTCTTTTCTCTCCCTGGTTCACTAGGAAGAAAAAAGCAACTAGTGATGCTGTACCTATGTGATAGAGATATATCTGACTCAAAAAAATATGCCTCCAAGAACGTTATTTTTATCTGTCTTGATAATGTACTTTAAGACAGGCTTATTTAGGTAGCCTAAATATACAGGGTGAAAAGAGTACAGGTTCTGTTGTTACGCAGCTTATTCTTCCTTAGCTTTCTCTTCAGGACTTTACAAAATAGCACATAACTAAGTCTTGGAAACTTGGGTTCTACCCAGTGTGACTCTCAGTGACTTACACTAAACTGTCAATCATTAGAGAATGTAGGAAAAAGTATTGAGGAAATTTGCTAAGTAATGGAAGAGGAAAATATTCCTAGAAATCATGTATGTTGTTCTGAACGTTATTTCTAAAATATTTTGTTTGCCACATTCATCTCTAAATTGATGGAGTGAAACAATTGGTCCCACTAGTCCTTCCACATATCTGTAATTCAGCATTGCTGTTCCTGTAAACTAAGAAATTAAGCCATTGTAAAATAAGAAAAAAATCAGAATCCAGTCCTCTGGTTACACTGGAAAGGTTTATCTTTTTTTTCTATTTAAACACCCCAAAACCTCAAGAAAGAAAATGTTAAACTTGCCAACTGCTGCATAATATGACTTTGCAGTCTTTTTAGAAGTTTCCTTTGTCATTCAGATGCACAGAAATGTTTCTCCAGCATGAAAATCATAGAATCATGACTAGAAGAGTGGCTGTCAGGAAGCTTTGCTTGCTTGTTTTCCACACCTGTGCGGCAACTCTTTTTTCTACATTTGCAAAGGTATAATCAAAACTTGCAATGCAATTTTCCCTTATAAAGTTACAAATTAACTGTTAACAATATTACTTATTTTAACCCCACTTCCCACCTCTGTTGCTGAGATGAGCTATCCTGTATCGAAATTCTTGCTCTTTAGAAATGGTGTAATATATTTTTGTCATCTGCATGCTTGAATCAATCTCTGTCAGATGTGAAACTCTCCTTTTCTTGTTCTTAGGGACTCATTTAGTGCACAGGTTTAAAAAAATTATCTCAGTATTGCCGATTTGCTGCTTCTCATTCACGTCAACCTCAGTCACCAGTGTCAGTCTAATGTGTGAGCGTGCTGCACTCAAAATCCATGCTCTGAGAATGTTAAGTTTATAAAACGAAGTACTTGGAAGCCACAGACCATCAGGATAAAAGATACTGTGCAATGTGAATTTCATCTGTTTCTAGGTATCTATTGCACTCTAGTCTTTAATTACATAATCATATCCTACTGTTTTCCTTGCACTTTTTGCTCATTCATTGCATAGCCTGAATAGCAAGTTCTCTAATACTTTGTTTTCTCCTTGCTGTTCAGTTTGTAGCCCTGAGCCCTATTTATTTTCCATGTTCGTACCAATCCTGAGGAGAAATTATTAATTTTCCCTAGGTTTTTCTGAGGTCTTAATAGCTACAATATCTGAGCCACTAAGAAATATTACAAATTGCACAATGCCCATGGAAGATGACCTGCTGTTATCCTTGTAGAGGAGAACTGAGGCAAGAGAGACTGAATGTAAAACATTCACTGACTGCACAACCTGAAGTCTTTCTATGTACTTCACATCTAACAGTACATATTCTAAGCATCCACTATCATTTCGACACGCATCTTGCACTGGCTTCAGACTACAGTTTTGAGGGATCCGCACTGCATGTTCTGGGATATCCTAGAGTATGGAGCATAAGGAATGCACACACAGAAAATGTCTGGATTTAATAACCTGACAAACCTTTCATAGGGTTTTTCCAAGAGAAGCAGTTAAAATAAATTTCTTTCAATATATTTGTTTTACCTCTCCTTGGTCCTTTTTAGCAAGGACTCTTACACTGCAGAGGCAGGTGTATTGCCTATTGGCAAAACAGTTTTCTTCATTATTTGTTCATTATTTTTTTTCTAAGAACAGAAGTCTTCCGTGTAGAGAACCAGTGAAGGAGGCTCTGGAGACAACTGTGTTAAACTCTAATTAAAGGCTATATCATAAGGTGTATGAATACAGTGGATGTGCTTAAGTTATGTAAGGAACCTTATGTTTCAGAGATGCTATTTTTGACTTTACAACCTAAAGAGCATTCTTTTAAGGTAGCAAATTAGTCAATGTGTATAATTTTTATAGGGTTTTTAAGACACCCACTCAGGGCTCTCAAACCTCAGCCATTGAGTTTTCTGTAATGTGAAGAGGATGTACCCTTTCCATAGGGTCTGTTCCCAGCAGGTATGTTGCTGATGGGCTACCATGTTCCCTGCTCCAAAAAAGGTGGCTGGACCTAACCTAGACTGTGGAGTTTCCTGTGGCAGGGAACACCTGCTGTGGCTGAAATTCAAGTATACAACCACAGCACAAACAGTTTTTCAGGAGTTTCCTGGTAAAATTGAAGACATCTCCACTGACACTGTACAGTACATTTTTGAGAAGTTTTTAACTTGAATAAATATGAACCATTCTATGGCAAATATAGTATTAAAATTTTTGAGAAGTTTTCAACTTGAACAAATGGCAAATACAGTATTAAAGTTTTGGGGGATGATTTTGAGCTGCATCCTGGGGATGAGAAAAACCTGTGTGCAAAAGCCTTCCCCCCGCAAGATGTTAATGACATTAAAGGAGAGGAAAAAAAGGGGGGCTGAAACAAAATAAAGAGTAGGGAAAGGACTTCCTGAACCAGACATAGATTTCCTAAGGGCACAGAAAAGCAGCAAACCAGACGTGGCTTTGGGTGCACAGATGATCTTGATGTTAGTGTGCCTTTGTGTTTCACACTGGGCTTACTGTCACCTTGCTGTTCCTTCTACAGAACATTCAGGATTGTAGAAATCTTTGGAAATTGGGTGATCTTTCCATCATTTCCCACTGTCTGTAGATCATGGAGTTTGGTGGGGTCAGGTTGACGATTGGACTGGATGATCTTGGAGGTCTCTTCCAACATTAATGATTTTATGATTTTATTTGTACGGTTTTCAGGATTGTCAAAAAGGTTAACCCTGAAGGTCAAGTTATTCCTGCCCAGATTATTTTTATATTTCTGCTACAAAATAAGAATAAAGTCAAAGGCAATCAGGATAGAAATGAAACTTACTTATCTCCCCTGGGGAGATACCACTGCTGACATTCATGTCAAGATTTCTTTTTGGTGGCTAAATCAAAATCTATTTTTTAAGTCTGAAAAAAGACTCCTTTACTATACTGGGTCACTCTATTTGCTTTAATCACCATAGTCAGTCTTCCCCTGTCTTTTAAATAAAGAAAGGAAAAAAAAAATATCACTTACATAATAAAGCTTCAGGACATTTCAGAATAATTTTTCCAATGGATTAATGGAGATTTTAAAATGAAGTATAAACACATCTGCTAGTTTGGTGTTGCCATTAAAAAATCTGACTAAAAAGATTTCTTAAACTCTTCCTGCAAAGTATTACTGAAGAATATTTTAGTCAGAATATTTCATACTCAAGCGCCAGAAAAGAAGTGTCAATCTTTGGCTTGACCATCCAATATGTTTAAGATACTTCTATCCTTAGAACAGACACCTTTAATAATGTCACAGGAATTTGGAGTACAACTTTATTGGGGTTTTTAATATAGAGATTGTTCCTTTCTCTATTTACAGTGCTAGCTGTTCCTTTCTCTATGAAAAAAGTATGAAGATTGGAAATAATTATTTTTCCTTCTCCTTTCCATGACTTACAACTGTTATGATACACTGTGCATTGTTTTGACTATAAAGCATACAAACACAATGCTATTAGGACAGGAGGTGAAGACAGAGTGAAGTTACAGCTGAATTCCCAATAAATTTCTTTACGATCACTTAATTCACAGATGGTGCCACGGTATTTAGATGGATTATTTGTATGAATAATTTTATTCCCTTGATCCTCAGTATACTTTAATGTATATGCAAATATGCTGCAGATAACCATTCTGAATTTAATAATACAGCACTGCTATTTGCAAGCATATGATTATCCTGTATGTTACCTCATGGTATTTAATCATCTGGTGACATTTTCAGGGATATTGAAGTGTACTAGTTCCCCGATTTAAATGGGACCTATGTATGTTAAAATGACAAAGTTGTAAAAGAAAAAGGTTGATAATCCAAACAACGGAAATCAAAAATCATGGTTTGTGCCTATCCAGATACAAGCTAACCTGCAGAATTGTAGATAACTGTCTTGGGTCTAAAATGAAGGTCTGGATCACTCCTGCACTGGTGCCTGCAATCCAAGCACACCAACCAGCTCATGTAGAATTCAACGGGCAGTGAAGAAGCTTTGCTAAAAGGAAATAATTTATTGAACCCACAACCAAGATGAGAAGGAAAAACTCCAAATATGTAAATAAAAACCAAAAAGAACACAACAGAAATTATATGACACCATTACACACACTTGAGGGAAATGAGAGACAACTAATCTATCGGGGTTTGACTTCAGATGAGAGCCATAGAAAAAAGAGCATACACTCTAATCAGAGAGGGGAATGCAGTGACCTCCTCCATCCTTAGTGCTCCCTACAGCTACCTAACAGGAGGTTGTAGCAAGGCTGGTGCTGGTTTCTTCTTCCATATTACTAGTAAGGGGAAATGGCCTTGAGTTGTGTCAAGTGAGGTTTAGATTGGACATTAGGAAGAAGTTCTTTCCTGAGAGAGTGATTGGGCACTAGAACAGGCTGCCCAGGGAAGTGGTGGAATCACCATCCCTGGAGGTGTTTAAAATATGAGTAGGTAGAGCAACTTGAGGCCACTGGGGAGATGTTGGGATGGGGGCTGGACTTGATGATCCTGGAGGTCTTCTTCAGCCATAATGATTTGATGACTGTATGAAATTCAGATACCTGTATGGACATAGATTTTGTTCAGGCTCAATGTGTGCCGTGTTGTGTTTTCTAGAAATCTGTTGCAGCACTGTTCCTTTAAGGAAGCTTAAATTCTGCAGGAAAGTAGTACCAGTCAGAAATTCCAGTCCTATGTAGCATCCCTAAAGGCTTTTTTTCCTAAGCATTGAAGGGTGTATAATTTAATACACTCTGATTTTGCCGTCATTTAAAATATGTCCTTAACTCAGCAGTACTCCTCTGCAATTTTTTTTTCCTTTGAAAAACAGAAGATAGTATTCAAAGAGTAAGGCAAAAGTTTGCAAGCCTAATGAGACTGTAGGATATCAACACAAATTAAATGTATTGGCACTTAGACCATCATTTACTCTTTTACTTACAGATACCAGATTTCTCAAATTATCAGCACCTGTGATTATTTGCACTTTTAATGAATTTCATAAACTGGCTAAAAACCTCAATTTAGTAAAATTCTGGAAAGAAGCTTGTCCTAAATGTAACTTTATAAGCCTTCTAAGTTAGAAAAATATAAAGGCAATAGTTGTTTTATTAACCAGAAGCATATTTCATTTACAATTGCAAGTGTTTGTTTCTGGGATATATAGACATATGATTTTCAGTATTTTCAGTGTATTGCAATTATTGTTTTATGTCAGGAACTTTGAGTCACTTTTAAAACAGCAAATGTAGCTGACAGCTCTAAGTAAAACATTATAGTCACTGCATCTAAGTTTACTTATTTTCCAGATTTGTCCCCATAAAACACATGTGGAATCATGCTGTAGTTTGGGTGCGTTGAATGGTTGGGTAATTTTCTTGGGAGGACTTTGTTAAATGCAGATCATTTGGATAGAGCAGTTTCTCAGGCAGTTGAACCAAAGAGGCCGTTAGAAAGGAGTTTTCTGATAGCAAATGTGCAGTAGTGTAAGGAGAGACAAGGCCTTTAACTGCCTTACATCACTTAGAGTTTCTGTCTGTGTAGCTGTGATTGATTCTTGCATGCATTATTGATTATTAGTGTTATGGCCATAAAAATGATGTAATGAATTTGTTTGAAATATTAGGAACACTTTCAGTGCTTTGGAAAATAAGTTTTCTGGTTTTTAAAGGAATCTGTTTTCAAACATTTGTCACTGAATATACCTAGTGGGTACACTGTGCTAGCTGAGCTTGGGAACTGGACCTCCATTTTCTGTAAGTCAGTAGCACCATCTTTAAATTTGAATTTTGAAAAAACTCTTTGTAACTCTTTGAATTTTCAAAGTTGTCAAAAATATTTTTGAGAGTAGCTGTATTTCACAACAGGTTCCTGAGTTATTATTTTTTCTTTTCAGTGAAGTATTTCAGCTCAGTTTCAAATTGTTCTGGTGTTTTCTCTGACTTTATGCAAAAGATAGCCTCGAGAATTGTTGGTAAAATAAGAGACTGGCAATATTGTTGAAACTACCCTTTGGTAACTAAATGCATGATACAAGTAGAAGAATGAAACAAAAATATTTGAAATGCTACTTGATATTATAGTAGTATATCATGTGCAGCCAAGTTTAACTGCCTACCTCTCTCTTAAAGGGTTCACAGAAGTCTCACCAGAAATCTCATCCTACACTTCTTATCGTAGGCTGTTCTTACTGTATTTTAGATAAAAACTCTATGATACTTAATAAAGTGCCAGCTGCAAGTTCTCCTCTGATAACTGGATTCTTCCAGAAAATAATTTTAATTATGATACTGACCTTTGATTCCTGGGGGTTTTGCTTTTTTATGCAGAATTTACTATGATTAAGAAACAACTCTCTTTCAGCTTTGGATCCAGATATTATTTCTTCTTTGAAAACTCTTCTTCATCTGATTACATCAGATGAGTGGTAGACATCTGGTAGCATAAAATGGGAAAAGGGAAGATGAAGGACTAAGAAGTAATTAAGTAAGGGAAATGGGATTTAGAATTGCTATTTTATTTTCACAATTCTATTTCAAGTTCTTTATTTATCTCAAATATTTAATCTCCCTCACAGTTTTTTTGCCATAAAATAAGGTTAATAATATGCACTGTCTTCTTACCGTTCCCTGACCATTTTGTTTAGTAATGTCTGGGGTATCTTTAGAAAGCAGTAAGTAATGAACTCGCTTTTCATGAACAGTAGATAGATGTATTACATACAAAATGATGGATGGACTGGGAAGTGTCCAAATGTCTATTTGAAAACATGTAACTTGAGCTGAACACACAGTCCACCTTCACACTGTTTCCTATTTGGATAAAATGACCAAGAAGTGTATGACACCCATGTTGTGAAAATGATAACCTACTACAGGAACAAGAACTGGTTAAATATGTGTGAAAGGTAATCATAGATTGCATTCCATTGCATCTTTGGTTATTAAATATCACCACATACTAGATGTCTGTGTATAGCTACTCTTGTGCTAGCTACTTTTCCTTAGTATTCTGCAGTGCATTCATCAAAACTGTAAGGCTAAGCAGGGCTAGTTAAATCGGGTCACTGGAGTGATTACATGGAATCTCTGTCCAGCAACACAAAGTCCCAGAATAAGCAATGCACAGAGCTGAACCAATGCTCTCAATTTCAGTTCAATTTTAAGTAGAATGACAAGGGGTTTTTGAGAGAGCAAGGTACTTTGGCTCTGGGAAATGTTAGCAAATCTGTGATTGCAGAAAGGTGCATGGAGAATTCATCTCTCTAGAACTGTGAGGAAATGTACTCAGCATGTAAACTCACATTTAAAGGAAGAAATAGTCAAGTATTACCTATCTGTCACAGGAGTAAATTTTTATCATGAAAATACAAACAGAAGAACAATAGTAAATCAGAACAGTCATTCTACAGTGTTGAACAGATGCTGGTATTTGAGCTAGTATATTAGTGAGTAGAACAATGTCAAAATCCTTGACTCAAAGAGTGGTTTAGGTTGGAAGAAACCTTTAAGATCATCTAGTACTGATCCACCTGCCATGCACAGTAACGTCTTCCGCTGGACCAGGTTGGTCAAAGCTCCATCCAGCCTGGCTTGAACACTTCCAGGAAGGGGTCATCCACACCTTCTCTGGAAAACATGTTCTAGTGTCTCACTACCCTCACAGTAAAATGTTTTTACTTAATTTCTATTCTAAATCTACCCTGTTTGAAAGGTTAGTCCTTGTCTTACCTCTACACACCCTGATAAGGAGTCCGTCTCCAAATAAATTACGTTTACTTCAAAACACCTACCAATCCATTTCAAGATATTACATTCCAGAAGTCTGAATGTTGTAGTTTTTTAATTGCTAATACAATTGGTATGTGTCCAAAACCTCTTGCTACCTATGAAAGAGCTCCCAAATGCAAGATAAGCTATTTTACAAATACGGTCTTGGACAAGAGACTACAGGTTTGGTTTTCTTAGAATAGTATGAAATGTCTATTTCCTTTTAGGGGACACACATGAAAGTACTTTCTCATCTTTTTCAATCTACTTTGCAAGTTACACCATAGTGCAATTCTATTTCATCAAATACAAAAATAACACATTTTTTCTTTTGCCAAGAAAAAGAAGTGGCTTGCATTTTTATTCCACTGAAAATTTCTTGCTTACAAAGGAAATGCTTGGAGTTTGGACTGGTGCATCAAGTTAGTTCTCTCCCCTTGTCTTATAAGAATTTTTTGCAACCACTATTCATCAATGAAAGTGTGTGGATATTTAGGTAAAATATAGCCGCGCGAGAGACAGGGCTTTATGCTTCTTTAAGGTTTCCTTGTGCTTCCTTTCAAAGACTCTGGTATATATGTATATTTTAAGATGTGAAAAAGAGATAGAATGGTCATTAGATTTGGGATTTAGAATTCTGATTAAGACTTTGTAACTGTGTTTAATAGCACATAGGTGAGTGATGTTTAAGTCACATGTCAGCAGTCAATAACATAAATCTATTGGTGCAAAATCTGTGTCCTCTTCTCAGTTACATTGAGTAATACATTGCATAGTGCTACAGAATAAAATCCTAAAGGTTCTATACTTACTCATTAATTAATAATAATATGTTAACTTTTTGATGTCTTGGTCTTGTAGTTCTTGTACTGGGGACTAATTCGATTTTCTTAAAATGCAGTCCTTTTGAAATGCCAGTGGATGAGTTATACCTAATTTCTGGGTCCAACTGGAATTACTCTGTCTCATAAAAATGCAAACAGGTTTGGTGTTAATTGCTTTATTCCCTATGCAAAGATGCTAAGGAGGAATAGGTTATTCTTGTGTAAAGTATCATTTTACTGTATTTTTAGAAATTTTGCTAAATAAAAATCATGACTGTAAAAACTTGATCCATGTGTTCAGGGCTTTTTTACTGAGTCCTCTTGAAAGGTCACATTCTCTCTGTGTCTGAAGAAGCCTGGACTTTCACCTTGTGGTGCATGCTATAGTGGCAGTGCATTCACAGTATAAGCATTAATTTGTTAGTGGATTCTGTACTGAACCCATTTTTAGTATAAAGTCTGCATTGCGCTTAAATCCATGAAAATTTTGCAGTTCACGTGATTTCTTTTTGGAATTGGTGGTGTTGTTTTACCCAGTATGATGGATGAGTTTAATATTGGGACAAAGAATGATAAAAGCAATGATTTCAGATGATAGTTTTAATTGGGTTTTGTATTTGCATTATTCCTTCTACATGCAGAAGAAAAGGAGAACAAACAGAAATTATCTAGCTTGATGAGGGAATGTGACACATTTTTATTCTTAGGTATTTCACCTCAATCTAGAGAAAAGATCTAAGATTTTCTAGTTTGTTATCACAAGGACCTTGTTTATTTGGTCCCTCCATGAAATAAAATAATTTGCCTGCACTTTTTTAACCTGACAGAAATTTTTTGTTCAAATGAAACTGTGTTTTATTTTTTGAAGAACAATTTCTTGTGAATGAAATAGTATTGGAGTAAGAAATTCTATAAGACCCCCATTACATTATTAATAATGGGTTTTAATGTTTCTTTTAGATTCTTATATGTGTGAAAGATAAAATTTATCTTAAGGAGATATACTATACTTCTGAGTAAGAAAGTGAAGGAGGTATTGTGAGCTGATTGATTAAAGGTCAATATAGAGACTACAGGAAGCGAAGCAAATCTACCACTCAGCTATGATCTTCAAAGCAGTAAAATAGGATTTATGATTCTGTAAGAGATGAGACTGTTGGAAATGCAGTACAAGAGCTCTCCAAGGGGCAGGAGCTTCAAACTGTCCATTTCTATGAGTAGCCATTCTCCAGGAAATCATTAACCAAACTAACACTATGTCCCATCTGGAACTTGTGAAAAGCAGTAGTAAGCATCAATATGCAGTTGTACTGGTATTGTTTTACTCAAAACAGGTACTTTTACATTATATTGATGTAGTGACCAAGAACTAGTAATGGAAAGCAATGCTAAGGTCAGAATTTTATAACTGGGTTTATTTTATCTTGGAAAACCTAGACTATAGGGTAGCACTTTCTTAAAGGATAACCTGAAACTTTAATAGGCAAAATTGTTCTGCTTTGTGTTTATCGGGCTCTCTATGAAACACAAAGGGCTTTCCCTCCACCCTAATTTACATTTTTCTCATCTTCCACCTACACACTTCAATTTTACATTCTTATTCCTCTTGTTCATGCTTTTTTGGCTTAGACTTGCCTTCTTTTTTCTTTGGCTTTAGAAATTAAATAAAGCAGCTAAAAAGGGACAAGTCCAACAAATTTCCGTATTCTCAAGCCTTATTTTTCTGAACAGCATGGTCCAGGCTTCTGAATTTGTAGATTAGAGCAGTCAAACAGATGCTTCTATCAGGATAAAAGTTTATCATAATAGAAAGCATTTGCCCTTATTTCAGTCTGAACTTCTACAAAATAATTAGTTTTAGATTTGGCTCTACGCCATGTGAAGTGTGAAAAGGTGATTATTTAATCTGAATTGAACAATTACATTTTGAGACAGTAGTTTGTAAATACAAGGTCAGTATCTCTAAGTGGTTCAAATGATCCAGTTTGGGTTTTATTTGCCATATATTTTATGTCCTAGGAAGGTACCAGCTGAATTGGTCCAGGTTTTATTACAACATCACTAGGAGTCTTCAGGTCAATGTAAACATTTGTTGAAATTTCTTGCTACTTTGCTGCTGGGCTATGAGTGTATACTTCCTCTCAATTTTGTTCACAATCGCGTGCCAAAAACTGCCATGTAATCTTCTGTTCAGCACTTCTACAATCTGTTGTTGATATCTCTGTGACTGTCAGCTGTTCTCATTTCACTGCAGAACATTGCATCGTCCTCTTTTACTTCATGTGCCATTCCCTTTCAAGAAAATATACCTGTTACTATCTACTATTCATTCTTTTAATGAATATAATACTCATCTGTTGATCACGTTTTCCAGGAATGACAGGATGTCTGAGATTCTCCTGCAGTTTCCTTTTAGTGTTACCCATTTATCACATCATCTGATTTGCATTGCTGATGTTTTTTTGATGTTGAACCACATTGCACTAAAATTTCCTCCCTCGGATATTTCATTCTTACACTATGTCAGAATTACTCATATTACTTATCAAACGGTATTTAACACAGTGATAAAGATAAGGAGAAGTTCATAGCAATTGTAATTGGTTTTAGATGGTCTGTATTACTGCAGATGGTCTCTACCATTTTTAAGAGTTTATAGGAAATATTTAATCTCTTTACAGTCTCCTTGAGTGCCCTACCTCTCCTGTTACTGCTGTGTCTTACCATTTTTGTTCCTACAAGCATTCCCTTTTCCTTCTCTCTATTTCCCATGTGAGAATCCTTACCAATTTTCATTTAGGTGGGCCTCTTCATTTCAGCTTTTCCAGTTTCTCCTCCTGCCTTTGTTTTCAATAAAGGCCTGACTAAAGGGTTTGCTATTCAAGGGGCTTACTTGTCTTTATTCCATTTATTTATTCTTTGCCTTTTTTTTCTCCTTCAGACCACTGTCCCTGGCCTTTGACCACTCCCTGTAATGATATTTTTTTCATCCACAGCAAAACCTTTGAAGTTTTGTGTGAAGAAGTAAACTCAACCTTAAGGAGTAATTTCAGTTACCTTTTTACTGCTGTCTGTCTCCTACAGTGGGATTTAGATAGCTTACCATGGTGGTGTGTTATAAGGCTGCCTAATTTCATATAGAATACACTTCTATGATACAGTTTCTTACTCCTCGAAAGTGACACAAAAGGAATAGCCCAGCACCAGGACCTTCTGTTCAAAATTGTTAATTCCATTCATAAAAGAATTCTATAAGCAGTAGTAGAGAGCTCTTGTGTCTTGTAACAAAACTGAATACAATTTACATTGGGAATGCTTGAATTAAACTGCCTGTGGAAGCTATCTTGGGTGCCCAAGTTTGGTTTCCTTGCAGAAGCAGCGTGTGTGTGTTTTGTAACGCACACTCTAATGCAGCTGCTGTTTCTTGCCCTTTGAAGTGAGGTTCAAATGTGCAGAGAAGCCTCAACAGTTTTATGTAGGATAGAAAATACTCCAAAATAGACAGCTGTCTGGGCCTTTCCATGAAGTGCAACTGCCTATGAAGATCAGCAGATAAAGTGAATACATTTCATTCTGACTCTGAAGGCCATTCATGTTTGGACACGTGGTAAAAAAGGTAACTTTGCTTTTCTCTTACCACTCTATCACTTCAGTCATGAAGAGGTTCAAATCATCTATTAATAATAATAAAAAAAAGATAAGGCTTTGTTGTGGTGAATTTTTCCCTCTTCAGAACCAAAATATCTGAGGAAATAAAAAAAAATAGTCCAAAATCAAGAGTGAAAAGTTAGTAATTAATATATTTTTCTTAGTAGCAACATATTATACATCACCAAGAATAAAATAAAAGCAATGAGAGAAGGGTCTAATGATGTAGCTTATAAATTGCAGATTGCCTCTTTGAGAGACATAAAAATCGATTAGAGTCTATAAAGAATATAATGGTACCACTGAAGGTTTGGAAACAGTCTGTCATTAGAATTCATGAGGGGATATATTAGCCTTTCCCTCTGTAAAGATTTTATGTTCATCATTTCACAGTGTGGAGACCAGATAGCCTAGCTCAGTAATTCCAACATGAGATTCAAGCTAGAGGAAGCTGAGGAGCTCCTTTTGACAGAACTTTCCTTAGCTTTAGTAGCATTTTGCATAACATTGCAAATGGAAACTTTGGATTTTATTTATTCTAACTTTTCTCATTGCAAAAGAAAGAATGAAGGAAATGATCTATCTGCTAGCACAGAAAGCATAATAAAAGCATGGGCTGAACTCTGTTTCTAACCTGTGATAATTGAGGAAGAGTGTCGAGGTCCTTCAGTACCAGCTAATGAAGAGAGGAAACACACATAACATTGTATGTGTAAACTCAGGAGAGAGAGAACATATTTCTCCCTTTAACATTTGATCTTCTTTATTTTAACCTTTAATTACATCAGTAACTCCATATATGAGAGGGGAATAAGAGCCTGATCTAAATTGTGAATTCTGAAACCTGTTTCTCTACGGGGATAAATAATTTATACAGTCTTGCAATCCAGTCATTTAATGAGCCCTTATACATGTAAACAAAGTTACAGCTCTTAGCCCCTGCAGAACTCTTCAGTACAAGTGTCTGGGGTGAAAAAAGGCAGAAGTTCTGTACACCTTTTGGGATCTGACTTGGATTTAAAAATTGGTGATTATTGTTTTCAGAGCCCTTAAATTGCTATTTGACCACTATAAGGATCTGGAGCCACCAAATACATCCTTAGATGATGATCATCTAATGGTATTTCCTGTATAACACAAGCCAAAAAATAATTTAGTAATTTCTTAAGGAAAAGAAATTTGAAGGAAAGCTGCTATCATAGAAGTCCAAAAGTTTAAAAGTGGAAAAAAAAAAAAACAAAGACAAATTTTTCATTACTACTTGTCTGTTATAAAAAGTGAAAAATGAATCAGCCTTGAGGAAAATGTACTGTGTAGACTACAATGTGTCTCTTTACCATTAACTTCTTTTACACCATTTCCAGATGATCCCAGATTCTGTCCTATAGAAATAGAAAATCCACTTCCTAAAGCATTAAGTCGTCTTTTGTTTTGAAGCACAAGTTTATTGCAATATGCCTACTAATTAAAATAAGCTTACACATAGCTAAGCTGAATGGCTTTTTTTCTAATGAAATGATTCATCATTAAAAAATTATTAAGAATTTTAATGAAATACTCCCACAGAAATATGTCAGTTGCAACAAAGATTTCATTAGAGATAATTCTTAGTTTAGAAACAGAGAGCTATATCTCTGCAGAAGCAATAGTTTAGTGGATAGGGCATTTAGCCTCAGTGCCCTGTTTTATGAATAAATTACATACACATAAAAAGTACTCTTTGGAATAAATTATACCTACGTGTGCAAGTGCATCTAATATCAATTCATACAAACATGTACAAAGATGAAAGGAACTTATTTTTCTTCTGGGTGAAAGCAAGCTGTAAAAGCTTTACTTTTTTTTTTTTTGGAAGTAAAGTTGAAGAATTACTTCCATTCTGAAGAAGAGAGAAGGACTTTTAAAACTGAAGGTATTTTGTATGTGTTCTTCTGACAATGTCATATTGTCAGAACAGCATTAGTCTTCTAAATCAAACCATGAGCCATATGTAAGGTATTTGTTTGCTTCACTATAGACCGGATCCAGAGGAGAGCAACAAGGCTGGTGAAGAGACTAGAGGGAAAATCTTATGAAGAGAGACTGAGAAGGATAGGGTTGTTTAGCCTGGAGAAGCGGAGACTCAGGGTAGGCCTTATCAGTCTCTATAACTACCTGAAGGGAAGTTGCAGTCAGGTGGAGGTTGGATCCTTCTCCCAGGCAATTAGCAACGGGACAAGAGGCCATTGGTTGAAGCTGCACCAGAGGAGGTTTAGATGTTAGGAAGCACTTCCTCACAGAAAGGGTGGTTAGACATTGGAATGGACTGCCCAAGCAGGAGATGGAGTCCCTCTCCCTGGAAGTGTTTAAGAAAAGACTGGATGTGGCACTTAGTGCCATGGTCTAGCTGATGTGATGATGTTAGGTCATAGACTGGGCTGGATGAGCTCAGAAGTCTTTTCCAGCCTCAATAATTCTGTGATTCTGTGTGATGATTTTCTGTAGATAGACATATTATCCAGGTGCTGCACGTCTTTCCCAAAGACTATGATTTTTCAATGGGCAAGCAGCAAGAGATAGGACAGTGTGTGTACAAAGCTCTGGTTGCTCACAATCCTTACAGATTAATTCAGAGTAATTAATTTATTCCCTATTTCCATGTAGTCATAAAAATAGGGGGGGAAGGAAAAACAGAAAGCATCGAAGAATTGGGATCCTCCTGTATGAGTTTGTTTTGAAAATAATTTGCACATATCTTAGCCTTAAGCTGTAAGTACATGTAAGTCAGTGTGCTTTAAATTAACGTCAGGGCAGTTTAGTTACCAGCTGTGTTGATGGAAGGATTCCATAAGAGGTACTGCAGAGGTCCTGTGATTAATAGTGATTTCCTTTAGCATTTGTGATTTGCACTGAAAGCCAAGATTTGAACTAAACATACAGAGATGGGTGTTACATTTTCACATGTACTTACTAAAGTCTCAAAATCAGCTGACCTGAAGTAAATCTTTATGCTTGGTTTTGTAATTTTCTGGTTTACATGATACATATTAGCCAAGTCATGGCTAAATAATTTTTAATTCAAATACGTAAGAGACTGCCTCTTTCTCATCTGCAAACAAGAATTGTTTATTTTCTGATTTTAAAAGCATTACATATGCAGGATTTCATTTTGAATTTATGTAGAGGATTATGTTTAGACACTTGGAGATAGCTACGGTATCTGATTGAGTTAGTGGTTACAAAAAGCTGAGATCTTGGTACATTAGAAAGAATACGGGATCTTTTTGTACAATCTTATAAGATTATTCTTTATAGCCATTGTTGTTCAGACTCTAACAATTTGTCCTTCAAAACAAAACTTTATAACCAAAGCACTTGAGACAGCATTATCTGCAGAAAGAATGTCACATATTCAATCCTTTTTTCTTGAAATTAGCATGTAATTGTTTCTGTCATAGCAAAACATTTAGTGAGCTAGCCCTTGTTTAGACAAACAGCTGGAAGATGCCAAAGTCATAAGATTGTAATGAAAGAACACTGTTGTGGTACTGCAGAAATATTAATCCATGACCTCAGTATCAGGATGTTTTAAATGAACATGTCACTTAAGAAAGGAACAATGCATTAGTGCTCTAATGAAATCTTTGATATTGAATTGTTTGTTGATCAAAAAGCATGAACAACATAATAAACATGGGAAATCTCTGTATTCTAATGATAATGGTTAAATTTAGTTCTCTGTCTAGACCTGCTAAATGCTTCTAATTGAATTGCTGAATACAACAATGAGAAGTGATTCAAGCATTCTGTTCTCAATATTCATCTTCTGGATGCCAGGAGAATTTATATAACCAGTAAAGGAAGAAGTGCATAGGAATATGCTCCACACCTACCACTTGTAAATTACAACTTTGATAGCCCAGGAGCATTAGGAATAGAGGGATGGGTCCTACAGTGCCTTAAGAAAGGGGAAAGCAGACAAAATGCCGCTTCTTTTAAAGCAGCTGTTAATTTCAGTGCCTCCTTGTTACTGCAGATGATATCCTCTGAAAACTGAACAAAAGAATGAATTAGTTATGTAGTGATTAGGGATGTCATTCTTGTGGAAAACTATTTCATGGGAAAAGTAATGCAATGCCAGACATCTGGAAGACAAAACAAAATGTTCACATATTTTGTCAGTGATGTTAAATGGCATCCAAAGAAGTGAACAGCAACACAATACACATCAACATTCCATATCCTTATTTTCAACATGAGTATGTTTGTGGTTTTCTTATTTCACTGTAGTTTCATTTTGTATGAAGAAAGACAAATGTGCCTTTTTTGTGTGTGTGATGTAAACGTGGCTGAGAAAAAAGTGGAAGGAAAGAATAAATTTAAGAACACACCAGAAATACAGAAAAAGTGAGGGGAAAAAGGAGTTCCGTGTACATGTTGAAATGAAAGGTATGGCTTGTAAGCAACAGAAGCTACAAAGAAGAATGTAATGGAAGAGTACTAAAAAAAAAGCCTGTAAAATAGGGAAAGTAATACATAACAATACAAAAAATGGACAAGATTCTCACCTGGATAGATCTAGCTGTACTTTCAGCCTGATCTACAGTAGCAATTAGTTGAATCATTGAGTTCAGACAGAAATAGCTGAGCTTTGTACATCTCTGCATTGTCTGTCATGGGCCTGGCTCAATGTTAGATGTCTTTCTGCAAGGTGCGCTGATATTATCCTTAAGCTAAAGTAGTCCTACAAGCCTGTGTTTCCACAAGCAGATCTCCCTATCATGCATGATTTTCCCACAGCATGCTTAGCAACACTGGTATCCATGGCACTATCTACCACGTAGGAGTCTAAATCTGGAAGCACTTTCCCCTTTCACAGTTTTTTTATGTCATACAATCATGCTGCCTACCACTAGCTTCAGCCCCCATTCACAAGCTAATGTTTGGCCACATACAGACTCAGAGGAGACCTGCTCTGATGATTGCACTTTCTCTGGAAAGACCTGGCTCTCTGTACTGCTATTTGAGGATTGTGAGGAAGGAAATGACTTGGTGACAGGTATAAAGACTACAGTACCAGTCCCATACTAAAGTTCCTAGGCATCAATTGGCTTGTATATGCTGAACCTGAGTGCAGAGCTTTGAAAGGTGATGACTTAAAAGCTGTGTGTCAGAATAAACCTTTGAAACCCTGTGTGGAAAACTGTGTACCATCTGTACCACCACCACCAGTTCCTGTTGGCCTGCAGAGTGGAGGTGTAATGTTCAGGTGTAGTTTGGCCAGTTCTGTACCAGACTATGACTGGCTGAAGTGGCTGTGAATTGTGGAGCCTCTCTGGGAGGATGGAAGCGTTTTCATCCAGTGAGCAACCATGAAATATGGATGCAGCAGCGACTGTGTGTGTCATCCAAGGGGTCTCTGGCATCTGTAACCTGTGCTTTGTGTTCATGGAAGGCTGTCTGCGGACTTCAGAAGACAAAACAGTTTAACTGCTTTATACAAAAATGAAGTATTTTACTTTCGAAATGGGAATATTCTCAATCCTTTCTCTCTCGGTCCTTTTCATATTCTATGAGAAGTGGTCACTTGTGCCTTTCTCCTTGGCAGTGGCTTTAGATTTTTCTCCTTATTCGACATACATCCCTACCCCTCCATCCCCAGTCTATCCCTGAGCAGCTGTACCCTCCGTCATGCCCCAAAGCCTCTGTTTGCAGCTTTGCCATCCTTTCCATCCCACTTCAGCTGTTTCCCCATGTTTTCAAGACTTTGTTTTGGCTCCTGGTGCCTCTACCCGTTCCTCAGCAGCTGTCAGCTCTGCCTTACTGCACCTGGCCCCTGTAAACACTCTGTCCCTTTCCTTCCCAGGCCTCTGCCTTCTGCCCTGGCCTGGAGCCCAGGAGTTTATCCTCTGTCTCTTCTCTAGAGCCAGCCTCTACTTTGGGCTGCTTTCCTGGCCTCTGCTCATCTTCAGCAGCTGGTGCCTTCCCACCCCTGTGCATTTGGCTTCGGCCCCTCTCCTGCTTCTGACTGGCCTGTGCAGGCTGCCCTCACTCGCCTTGGCCGAGCCTGGCCCTGTGTTCTGTGCCCAGAGATATTCCCAGCCTTTAGCAGCTGCCCCCCGAGCTCAAGCCCCACGGTGCCCTGTCCATTCTCAACCCTGTCCCCCATCCTGGGGTGCAGCAGCTGTTCCTCAGTCCCTCAGGGCAGAAGGACTCTTCTCTTGGCTGGGCCTACTACTACAGGGCCTCCACTCACATCAGGCCGCTACCTTTCCCTGCACCCTCACGCCTGCAAGCTCGGGGGCTGCTGGCTAGGACACAGGCTGGGAGCTGGTGTGGCAGCGGGTAGCCTGAATTTTTCACATCACACTTCATTAGTGTGACAGCACATCACAGCAACAACAGCCGAATTGTCAGGATGGCCTCCAGAAACAACTGCAAGTAGTGGGACAACGTGGTCCACGTCAGAACTGCTGTTAACAGGCAGACCAGCATGACCCATAGGAAAATCTGTAATGCGCAGTGGCCAGCCCGGCCCTCAGGCCAGAGGCACTGTGCCCATATGGATTAAAAAAGAGCAGCCAGAGCAGCTGTGGAGTAAGCCATGGTTCACTGCAATTGCTCAACAGGCAGAGCTTCTCACGGTAGCTGCAATTGTTTTGCACTGCTGCGCTCCATCTCCCTCTGCTGTCCCAGGAACACCTTAGGATGTAGGAACTAGAAGTTCACCCTTGCAGGAAGTTCAGTCAAGTTCTTTCTTCCAGAAGTGACATCAAAATACAAATAAGGCAGTCTGGACTGGTCTGGTAGTTAATGTCTTTCACCTTCAGAAAGTACACCTTAATTTTTTTAAGTTTGAAGAAACGTCACTCCATTTTCCTAGCAGCAAGTCACCTGGACACCTCTTGGGACTGCCTCATGGTAGACTCTGCTAGTAGAGTCCTAACCCAAACAGCCAGATAAGCACACATGATTTCATTTGGAGCCACAGGTTAGACTGCCTTAAAAATGTTGCTGTTCTGAGTTTACAGGAAAAAAGAAAATAGTTTATAGGAAAATCAAGATGAAAAAGTAAAAGAAATAAATAGGAATGAAGGACCAGGTCTGGATCCAAACCAGTACTACGTGACCAGAAGGAAGATGTGTAAAGCTGAGAGGTGTATTGAAGACCATGAAGATCCTGTGTGTGTGTTTCATCAGTCTGGAAGTGTAAGCAGCAGTGGTAAGGTAGATCCAACAATTGTCTTTTTGAAGAATATTACCTGAGGGGACATAAGCATCAGGTTCCCTCTGCTTCACACATTCCAATCATGTGGAACATGGATTAGAGAGAGGCTTTTGCTTCAGCTTCATCCAGGAACAAAACAGTTGTTCACAACATGATGCGTTATAAACCTATAGCAGACCATAATACGCAGTTATGAGTTGGAGATTCCTGCAAATACTTAAGCTATTTCTAAGGTGCTAATTTAGGTATTGGTAGTATGTGTTCAGTGAAATATCCTATCTCTAGGAGGAATTAGTTGAAATCCATGTTAGAGCATTCAACTGTTTTTTATAGACTTAGCCTCATTTGTGGTAGGTACTCTGGTTTGTGGTTCTTTTCTTTCTGTGTGCTTCTGCTTTTCATTGAAACACAGAATTGTGAGAGGGAAGGAACCTACAGAACTCATCTTCATAGCTTCATTATATGTTACTAGGTATACCCTTCTAGGTGAGCAGATAAGCCCTACACTCATATGCAGACCCATGTTTGTCACTGAAGTAATCTCCTTTAGAGAACGCCAAGAGATTCTGCTTCGGTGCAGTGAATGGCTGCCTGGGGTTAAAAGCTTCACATGCAATTCCTGCAAGCCGGTCATTAATCTCCAGGAAAAGTCCCATGTCTTAATTGCTATTGTATAATTAGTAACCTCTTCCATCTCACCAGTGTTAAGCTGAAACAGTAATGTGCCAGGTCACCATCATTTTCTCTAATGAGGGTATAAAAGTACTGCTCTGAACAGTGTGTGGTGGTGATTTCTTTTTTTATTAAATACTCCTTTGAAAAATAATAAGACCAGCACCATCAGTATTACATGGACAACTGAAAACCCACAGAGCTGACACAGATCACTGTGGCTTAAGTGGCTAAACAAAGTTGTTCCTGAAATTAAAAATGTAAAGATAAGCAAAATCTGTCAGGCACCTTACATAAAATATGTTGTGGAGGAGCCTAGTTACCTTACAGTGACTACCTCTTCGTTTAGAGAAGTATGAAACTGAAAGTAAGAGAAGAAAGACTAATACAGTTGTGAACCTCAGGGCAGTCAAATATAACTAAGCAGAAAGAATTTTTCCTTAGTGTCTATGAGCAGACATTTGAATGATTAATATTGGACTAATTGATAGCTCATTAGCAGTGGTAAATTGATTTAAGTTCTCCTGTGGTATTTTGTATCTCTGTCTGAAGAGATTGCTCTCTTGAGGAAAATGTGGCTATATTCTGTAAAACCAAAGTTTGGGTGTATTGAAATATTTGATCAAGATAACAATTTGTTACCTAGAAATAATTTTTTAAAAGCATAATCTACTAAATCTAATATATTTTGCAAAACTTAAATTATAAATTAGAACTTAAAACTTAATTACAAATTAGAAGTAAGAGGAATCCAAATTCAAATGAAGACAAGCAGTGTTTCTAAACACTGAGATTTCATAGAAATTCTCCTTTGTATGAAACCGCGCTTTGCAAGAAAATAATTATTCTTGACATGTTTTTCCCCTAAAAAAATTAGCATTCAGCTAGGCAGATTCTTGTCTTGAGTGCAATTGTGGAAAGATTCTAGTAAACTGATAGAGCTGGTTGCCAGGCTGAGCAATTAACTATAAATAATAGTGACATTGTACACAAAAAAGTCAGTTAATGTGCTTTTTACTCTCTACCATGGCTATAATTGACAAAAAAAAATTATTAATGCGATAGAGATGAGCATCTGGTTTTCTTTAAGACAATCTTTTTCCTTGTGTATTTTTCCAGTGTTTATGCTGGTGCTGATGACCATAGGATGAGGCCCAAAGAATTGGCATGTCATTTTGTGTTGTGCTAAATATATAGCTGAAGACTGCTTTATAAGAAAAGATTCATCTGAAGTTCTTTCTTTTCCAGCTTTTTGCCTCTTTTTGAGAAATGCTTGAAGAATTCAGATGAATCAGCAAGTGATATTTAAATAGTTCCTCATTTTATTCAACTGGAACATCATATGGCATTCTTTATGCGCTGCCAGTTACTAGTTTTATAAATGTTCACATTGAAAATCAAGAGGTCAAAAGCTCTACCGCCCTCAGTGCACTGTCAGAAACTTTTTTTAGTTATTTTCTACTTATTAAATCTTCTAGACAGAGCCATCTGAACCTTCAGCACTTGGTAATTTGCCTTTACTTTCATGCTTCATGAATCTTCTTGAAGCTTAAAACAGAATTTTCCTGTTATCATAGTAATTTCCAATATCCCATAGTATCCTTTTTTGTTTTGCATTTTATTTGCTCCACGTGGCTAAAAAACGTTAATATTTTGAACACTCTTTAAGTTCAGAACGGCTCCTCTTTAGCTACTTCTAATGAGCATAATAAAGCTGTGTTCTCTGTGGAAACTTTAGGTGTTCTATTATGGTAATTTCAAGGATGAGAAGGGACTGTCTGCATTCTCATCGCCAGAAAAAGCCACATCTGATTGGAGTACTTAGCTCTACAAGCAAATTCAGATGCTTTCAAACAATTTTAAAAATTTCTTTTTATGTTATTGAAACAAAGTGTGGAAAATCAGAAAATGTTTATAAGTGAAAATTACACAATCCCTTGTAAAACCCTAATCCCCTTTAGTTGTAATAATTTTCTTACTGCTTTTCCCTGCTGAAAAACTAGTTCTGCAGTTAAACAAGTTTACATTGAGGCTAAAAGTCACGTTTTTAATCAGCTAGCTTTTGATATTATTTAACCTCAGAATATTTCCACAGCAAACTCCTCCAGGTAATAAAGGGATATATCTGTTTTATTCTGCTACTTGGCCAGATTCCAAACATAATAATGAAATGATGCATTTCCAGATTTTCACCATTTAAACAATAAATTCCTGCTCTTCTATTTCATATCTTCTGGGTTTTTTTCAAAGTTTTTATATATGATATTTTACGTTGTCAGCAAATGTAAGCTAGGAATCACATTTTAGAACGATTAGGAGCAATATAATAAAGCAAAGAACCATAGAATCATCAGAGATTGGAAAGGACCTCGAAAGATCATCTGGTCAAATTCCCCTGCCACGGCAGAATCACCTAGACCAAGTTGCACAGAAACATGTCTAGGTGAGTTTTGAACGTCTCCAGAGAAGGAGACTCCACAAACCCCCTGGGCAGCCTGTTCCAATGCTCTATTACCCTCACTATGAAAAATTTCCTTCTGTTATTTATATGGAACCTCCTGTGTTCCAGCTTGCACCCATTGCCCCTTGCCCTATCCCCAGATGACCTTGAGCCTGACTCCATCCTCCTGACACCCACCGCTCACATATTTATAGACGTGAATGAGGTCTCCCCTCAGCCTCTTCTCCAAGCTCAAGAGACCCAGCTCCCTCAGCCTTTCCTCATAAGGGAGCTGTTCTACTTCCTTCATCATCTTCAATGCTCTGTGCTGGACAATCTCCAGCAGTTTTGTGTCCTTCTTGAACACTAATACAATATTCAGAGATCTTATAGTTGTGCTATTTTTCCTTAGAAGAGTTCATTTATTTACAAATAGTCTTGAATATAGCTGCTGATTTCAACTTGGAGACTGAAAGCTGCTATGGCTGGTTCATATCTAACCCACTTATTTAAATTAACCTATTTGAAGAGGTGAAGAGCACTAGTCAATGAAGGAAGGAGGGTTGAAAAAAAGGTTGTGGATGAGAGTCTTAAGGAAAAAGAAGAAAGAAAAAATAAATGATCATTTGAACCTGTGTGCTTAGCAAGCTTCCACTCTGCCTTCTGGGTTTCTCCCTCTTCTGTTCTGTTGAGTGTTTGTCAATGGATAAATTTTATATTGAGGAGATGTAAATAACACAGAGAAGAATTGGCTGCCTGGAGAAAAGTAAAAACCTCTTGCAGAGATAATAAAAAGGTAAACCATCCTAATTTGAGAAAACAGTAATTGTCAAAAAGGCTAGTGTGTAGTAGCTGAAAAACCATTTTCAGCTGTGTCCGTTCAGAAATGTTTTACAGCAAAAGTAAAAAATGCTGAAAGGCTGCATGGTCCAGGGAAGTTCCCTCCTTCCTTGTATCTGGAAAGGAAATCTGACAAATTGCATAATGAAGTGTTTCACAGATCACTGGTCATCAAGAACCATAGAGTACAAAGAAAGAGATGAAATATTTTATTGTCTTCTAAGTGCAGACCTTTCACCAAAAACACTAGAAGTTACTTTTTGCTGAATTATCATGAGTTTTGATGATAACCACAGTTACAAATGGCCATCAGAGAAGCAAGTGTACAAGAAAGGTCTGAAGAGAGTAGAGAAGCTTGAGCACTTAATGACATTTAGTGTTCTTTGAGGTACTATTTTCTTGTTATCCATTCTCTGCTAAACAGAGTAATTAATTACAGAAATTAACATAATGCACTTAATTTGATTCACTCCTGTATATATTTATATTATATCCAGAGTCATCCCTGCTATTTTAGGACATGAATATGCTTAAAAGAAGTCTGCCTTATCACACTGAATGACAGGCTGGGGTTAATGGCCCTTGGCACAGCTCAGCCTAGTTGGTCATTAATCTGCAGGAAATGCCCTGTGCCTTAATTGTTATTGCTTAATTAGCAACCTCTTCTATCTAAACAAATGACACATGACCTGGAATAGCAGAGCAATAGTCATTTTCTCAGAGTGTTTGAGCAATGCCATAGGCAGATTCTATGCAAGTAAAACAAGACATGGGAAATACGTAACTATTCTAATAACTTGGGATGCAACACTGAAATAATGCTCTACAGATAGGATCTTTAACAAAAGTCTTTTCTTAGATTTCTGGGATGTCACAAATTTAAATCTGTGTCAAAACTGGTGCCTAAAATTTTAGGTGAGAAAGGTTGTTTTTGCCTTATTCCTCATACAAGTTAGCAGTCTATTTCTAATGAATATTGCCATGGTATTTTTAGTCTGTCATTGTTTAGCTACGGTTTTTGCCACAGCACAATTTGTATAAACACACACACACAATCCCAGAGCACAGTCCTACACAGAATATAAAATTCCATTTTTCTTAGAGCCTGGGTCATGAGAATCTGTTCTCTGCACTCTTGGCCACTAACTTCTGCTCTCTGTGCTTTGTTTCCTTTCTCCATCTTTTGTGTACATACAAATTGCTATTTTGATCGTAAACCTGTATACCAGAATTTAACTCTTTCTAAGTGTACACACAGTCGTTAGCCCACATGGGACTTCTGTACACGCCTGGAATCGTGTAGAGAGCTGTGCAGTACAGCATCAAAGGAACTTAGAGAATTTGAAAGTAGGATTTCATCTTTGCAATTGACTTTATAAATAAAAGATAAAAGCTTTGCTTGTTGAAGGTAGAATATTAATAGGAGTGGCCTAATAATATATCAATTTTTAGCTCCTAAAATTGGATATTGCATGCTGGTAAAATATCAGATCATCTGATACTTTTCCATGGAAAAGAATAGTGAACATTATACAAGTATAATCTTGACTGTGTTCTTTCTGAAGTTTTGTTTTCTGTCTATAAAAATTCATATTAAATTCTCTTAAAGTCAATGGAAATAGGTTCAATGACTTACAAGGGCTCATGTTCCGTGAAAGACATTAAACTGTTGCAGTGAATCCAGAGGATAGCCATGAGGATTATCAGAGAGCTCAGCTACCTGTACGACAGAGGCAGGCTGGAGGAGTTGAGGTTTTTCAGGCAGTAGAAGAGAAGGCTCTGGGGGAACCTCACAGAAGCCTTCCAGTACCTGTAGGAGGCCAACAGGAAAACTGGAGGGACTTTTTACTAGAGTATCTAGTGATTGGACAAGGGAGAAAAGGTCTGGAGCACAAGGCTGTGATGAGCAGTTGAGAGAACTGGGGTTGTATATACTGGAGAAAAACAGGCTGAGAGGAGGGAGGAAAGGGACAGTCTTTTCTCCCTGCTGGTGAGCAATAATTGCAAGCTGCACCAGGGGAGGTTGAGGCTAGATATTAGGAAGAATTTCTTGACCAAAAGGGTTATCAAACATTGGAACAGGTGCTCAGGGTCAAGGTGGAGTGACCATCACTGGAGGTATTTAAATGATGCATGGACCTGGTGCTTAGGGACATAGTTTAATAGTTACCTGGCAGTGCTCGGCTGCAGGTTGGGCTTGATCTTAAAATCTCTTCCAACCAAAAATATTCTGTAAAAGAGAGTGGATTTAAATTAGATCTTAGGAAGAAATTCCTCACTGTGAGGATGGTAAGCCATTGGAAGAGGTTGCCCAAAGTAGTGGTTGACCCCTCCCTGAAAATGTTCAAGGCCAGATTGGATGAAGCTCAGAGCAACCTATTCTAATGAGAGATCTCTTTGCCCAGGGCATGGGGATTGAAACTACATGATATCTAAGATCCCTTCCAACCTAAAACATAGTGTACTTCTGTAAGTTCATGGTAGCTTTGGTAAATATAGTAGTTAATGGCTCTGCTGTCAAAAAGAAAATCAAAACTACTTGGGTTACAAGCTGGAGAAACTCCATCCATGTGTATGGTTCAGCATATGTAGAGTTTGAGCCCTGTTTTGGTAATAATTTTTCACACATTTTTTGAATCATCAAATGACAGCCCAGCTGTTCCACTTTGGTCTGTAATGCCACTGAAAGTCTGACTGTCCCAATCTGAGTACACTACTGCCAGTGCCCATCTGCTTGTAATGCTGAAGAGTAGCTGAAAAACACAGGGACAGAACAAATAGAAATTTAATAGCTCATTTTAGCTGCGCTATTGGAATGTAGTGAGGTTCCATGAATTTTAAATATGAATAACTATTATACATTTGTCCAGTTTCAGTACAACATGGTAATAACCGCAAAACCTCAAGGTGAAGCTAGTATTACCCTAACACGTACTGAGCCATTTAGTAGCTGTGCTCAATACAGTTTAATTCCAACTGACAAGATTTTCAGATAATTTGAACTATTGGACTTCTGTTGGTTGGCCTTGACTCATCTATTTATTTATATGGAATTAAAAAGTGCAGTTTCCTTACACTAAAGAACTGTCTATCACAACCATTCAACATAAATGTTGTTAACAAACATCTGAGCCTGTTCTTTTGATGCCCACACAAAACTTCTGATAACTTAAAAGAAGAGCTAGGAAGACCAAATTCACCTCATAGCTGAGAACATACATAGATAGTTTTGGTCCAAAACAACAAACATTAGATAAGTTATAAATGAAGCAAACTGT
Source organism: Upupa epops (assembly GCA_013397515.1). Lineage (NCBI taxonomy): Eukaryota > Metazoa > Chordata > Aves > Bucerotiformes > Upupidae > Upupa > Upupa epops. The sequence continues at coordinate 134,459 of VZRI01009837.1, forward strand.
AGTATTTATAGGATAGCATATGCAACAGAAACACATTCATAATTTACTATACTCTATGAACGCCATGGGAGTAATTGTTTCCTTTAAGTACTTGGCAAACACTGCTACTATCCATTCAAAAAAGTAATTTTCCTCTAAAGAGAACTACTTCTTGTAAACACTAATGGAAAGTACAGCCAGCAATGCCCTGCCTTCTCTGCAGTTCTCTCTGACTACACTCATGTAGTTAAGACAAAAGCTTTAAGTGTAGAAGAAATGAACAGCTGGTATCAAATCCACAATTAGATGTGGAAAGATCATGTTCTCATGAGAGCAGTTCATGGCTATTATGTTGTAGTTGTTAGTTTTCTGGTTTGCATCTCTAATCAAAACCATTTTGAAGTGAAGTTCTGCAGTCTTCTTAAAATGAAATAAATGTTCAACCTTAAGAAAGATTCATGTAATAGACAAAATCACCCACTCTTTAGTAGCTGTGTGAACTGTAGTGCTGTCTTCTGTATAACTAAATGAATAGCACTTTATAGACTGGAAAAGCCTTAGTAGTTAAATAGGTTATCTGTCTTATGTGCCTAAACCTGCATCATTTCAAGTGTTGTAAAGAAAATGAGTACCATATCCATAAGATAGCTAAGTGATAGACATGAGCTTATATGTGACTGGTTGGGCATACTGTCCAGGCCAGGGAGGAATTAACTAATTAATTTAGAAAAAGTATTAATGAGCTGAAAACAATACTTGCCTTTTATGAATCACAAGCAAAAAAGCCCAACTCAGTTATCTCCTTTTCCTTGGGACTAAAAAACTCAGTTCTTTTCACTGTGTCAGTGTGGTGTCCACTCCCAAAGTAGTGCCAAGTCATCTATGATAGATTTCTGGCTAGGGTGTGGGTTTTCCATGGGCTGTGGATCATCCCAGTGCCTGAATACTGAAGCCATATTCTCTTCCTCAGAGCCAACAGCTCCTTTAGGATTAAGTTGCCTTCACTACCATAACAAAACAGAAAAATTCTAAAAATTCAGGTGTACTGTATCCACAGCTGATTTTGGTTTATTTTTCAGTCAGAAATTTGTATAGCTCTCACTTTTACACAAACTACCAGATAGGCTAGAGCTCAAAGAAGAAAAAAGCTATTGGACAGGTTTTTATATTTTAGAAAATAAGTTGTTGCCTGTCTAAAAAGATCCTATATGATCTGATGAAGTAACATTAACAATAAGGAAGCTCTTGTAAAACATCTTAAAAGCTACATGGCTGTAATGTTGGGGGAAGAACTGAGACAGAAGTATTTGTCTGTATTTTTCTACAAACTAAATACAAAATAATTTGCTAAAAAGTGATGAGAAAAAGAAAAGCGTAACACTAAACAACTCTTAAGCTCAGAAACAGAACAGGTAGAAATGACACAAGCCTTTACACAGTTTACACAGTTTACAGTTTGTTAGGGTTAGAAGGAGCCTTCAGAGGCCATCCAGTCCAACCCTCCTGCTCAAGATTATTTGCCTCATAACATTTGGTTGTGTTTAAATACTAAATATCTCCATTTTGATAAATAGACTAAAAATAAATAAATAAACCCCACCTGTTTATAATTAAGCGGTCATTTCAACTTCAATCTATAACTTCTCTGTTTTCTGTTCTGAGTGAGGAGAACTCATGAATTCTAAGTAGTAATCTCAAATAATTAAATTAAAATACCTTGACTATTAATTAACTGGTTGTACTCATATGTGCTTCTTGCCAACCAAGAAAATTTTCTTAAATGCTTAAGTAGTTTCTAGTATATTTACAATAGTCCTAGATTTCTAGAATTCAAAGGATTACACATTTTGGTTGAAGTGTGCAATTTCACAGCCATTTTAAACTTTTCTTGTAATAAATACTATAGTCTTTGGATAGCTCAAATACTTGCTAGCATTGTCTAGAAGATGAAAAAGTAATTCCCCTAAACAGCTTCATACAGGATTTTTAAGGTTAAGACAACTAGTTGAGATAAACTTTGTGAAATAGCAATCCAAAACAGCGTAGAAATTATCAGGAAAGAAGTTTGTTTTTGGGGTTGTGTTTTGTGAATGTTCAGAATATTTTCCAACTCACAAGTCATCAATAACAGACGTTAATTAGGAAATGCCAGGTTGTTAAATAGAAATATGTCTATGTCTATATAAAACAAATGTTAATTATTTACATTAATCTATCCATGTCCCTAATAGAGATACTAATGGATATAGCATGGTTGAGTACCAAGCCACAGCTAAGATAAATATATTTTCTTGGTATACCTGCAAAATAGAATATCCTACTGCAAATAAGATTGCAAGTATGCTATCAGCTACAGTTGTCTTATATTAATGGATTGAACAGTTAAGGGAAAAAAAATCTTCAAGATACATCAAATTTTCCCACTAACATGCTCTCTGTTTTATCAAGATACAGCTTCAGCCACCTGATATCTATATAGATCCTGATCTTAGAGTGATGTGAACAGTAGCTGTCAACTGACATGAGACAAGGTGAAGTGAATGTCACTCTGTAAATGGCATGAAAAAGGGATTCCCAGTGGTTGCTACCCACATTTGAAATAGGAAAAAAATGGGATTGCTTCTGAGTATCCTAGCAAAATATTTTTGGTTTTACTGTAGAATGTGTTGAAAGAAATTAATTTGTGAATTTCAAGCTGATTGATATTACTGTGTGTATGAGATGATTTTAATTACACCCTGAGATTATGTAGACTATTAAATAAAATATTAATTTCTTCCTAGCAAAAAAGCTCAAATCATGTACAAATAGATGTAGGATCTTCATCACGGAGACTTTAGGCTGTAAAGGTTAAGTTATATCTTTATGTCTGAATGAACAGGGATCATATATGTCTGTGAATGTTTGGTTACAAGGCACTTTGTCAGGTGTGGAATTACAGATGTTTTAACTTCAGAAATGGAAGTTTAAGAGTTGCGTGGATGTTCTTGAAGATTTAGTTTTTGCTAACTATGATTAAAAGTGAAAAGTTAGGAAGCTTAAACAGATCCTATCATTATATGACTATACGGGGAAGTCTTTATCAATGTCCATCAAATGTTAATCTAATCTAACTATTGATTACAGTTGTGCAGCTCATGATACTATCTGCTGAAAGCTTACTAAAATTGAGATAATGAAGTTTTAGCAGCAAATACTCATTGTTTAGAAAACTAGCATCCTGAAGACCAAATACAGCTCATGTTAACCTAAAAGTAAGCTGAGATAAATAATGTTTTATTCACTTTCCTTCAAATTATGAATATTTATAACCAAATACATAATACTAACCTGATAGCTTTTTATGAGGGCATAACCAGGTGGACAGATGATGACAGAGCAGTGGATATGGTCAATCTTGACTTCAGTAAGGCATTTGACACAGTCTCACATAGCATTCTCACAGCCAAACTGAGGCAGTGTTTATTAAGTGATTGGGTAGTGAGAAGTTTAAATCTCGAAATCGAGCTTTACCAGATTTTTACCCATAGTTGTTGATGTAAAGTTTGCTGATGATCAGACCTGGAAAAAGTTTAAATCTCAAAATCGAGCTTTACCAGATTGCTTCCATGATATGTCAAGGAGCTAATTGATTGAGGTCTGGGTTTTGTTTGTCTTACTGTCCAAGTCTTAGTATTGTCAAAAATAAAAACCACCAAAACATTGAGGAAGAAAGGCTTTCAAGCATCTTTAATTACCCACAGTGTATGTATATGCCTAACACCGAAAAAAGTTAATAGATGAGCTTTATCAGAGTTGTCATTACATATTAATTCAGTGTTACAAACTGCCGTGTAAGAATATTTCTGAGCTAGAAAACTATGAAAGAAAATTTAAGTATAGGCTGTGATAAGTGACAGGAGAAAATGAGCAACGAAATTTATGCATTTCAATCATATTTCTTCACTTTAAGTATCAAAACTGGGACTGCAGAAGTGGCAATAGAAACAGAAATTAAGGTAATCCTACTGAACAAGAAATTACTCAAGGGTGGCAATTTTGTCAGTTTTACAGCATACCTTCCAGAAGTATTTCCAATGCTAACACGTTTATATAGTGCCCTCTGTTCTCCTTGGAGAAATTTGTGATTTTAGAAGCTGCTGAGTCACATTTTGCCTTCACTGAAGTCGATCAGTCATTTGCCAATAAAGATGTATTGCCCGGTGTAATGTGAACTTGCAAATCAGATAGACAAATCCAGAAGCTAAAAGACTCTTAATCAACATGTGAAAAAGCTGTTAAGAAGTGAAAGCTATACGTCAGAGGAAAAAGCCGGATATTGTTCTTTCTGGCAGACATGCTTTTCACAAGGCAGTGTGAGGAAAGGTCGCTTTAGAACCTATTAAAGTGCTTTTTTAGGAAAAGAATGGAATGGAACCAAAATAAGATGTGTGCTTCATATTAGCTGTATTCTAAAATGCAAATGTGATCACACATGAGACTTTCCAATAAAAAGGAAAGCTTACAGCATGGCAATTGATAGTCTACAAAATAACCAGAATGACTCTGACAAAACAATTGAAAGCTTTTTTTTCCTTTTTTTTTTTTTTATTAAAGCTAAATTGCCAGAGCTCTGTTAATTCTTAAAAGAGAAAGAATCAATTATCTAATTTTAAAAAGATCAATTATCTAATTTTAAAAAGTTGATCTAATTAGGACAGTCACCGAAACTACAATTTAAAATATTTATCTCACATTAGAAAGCAGAAGCACTAGATCAGGAAATACAAAGCTTAACCTATTAAAATGCTCAATGTGAAGAAGGTATTCTAAACTACCCACCCATTCATAAATTACTATTAGAAAGGTGCAAAACAAAAAAATAACCTTTTTTTTTGGTGAAAAATCAGTGTAACACATTTTCTTGTGGAGTGTAATTGCTTATATTATACTGTCACTGGACTAGGACATTCTTGCTCCAATTGTTATCGTACACCCATTCTGGTCTTTTGGAGAGTGCCTTAGAAATCTGTATGAAGCAAAACTGAAATGTATAAAAGCTAGAACTGTCAGTATTTAAATACAAATTTAATTGTGATCTGTGAAACTAACTGGACAATTAAAACAGGAAGACAAAATAGAAAACAAAGTACATAATAGAAGTTGAAATCTATCTTTTCAGAGAAATAATGTTGTGTTATGCAATTACATACCAGAGAAAGGTACAAGATTCTCTTCAGTAGTAATGCCTGGTATCATCATAGACAGCGATGTAATAAAATTCTACAGTTATATCTTTTATGATCTTTTAATTATACTTAAAAAAATTAGTAATACTGTTGTATTTTCAGGTCAAGAAGGGATTTGGGCTCTTAGATTTTAGGAGGAAAAATAAGAGTACTGTCACCTGTTTGTGCCAATTTTTCTGATTCTTCTCCAGAGGTTCCCAAAATTCCCTCAGCAATATAGTCAATAACATGAATGATGCAGCAAAATATTCTTACATAAGTCTTTTATTCCTGTGTTTTATTTGTGTACCTTCAAGGGATGATGTGGAGGCAGGGTTGTGTTGTGGTGATTTAAGCAGAAATCGTGCCTTTTGTGTATGCTGTATGTAAATCCAGAAGCAGTGTAGGCAGATGAATGCCTACGTTTGAATTACTTTTTCAGGTAAATTTTTTTATCAAGTACAAAGTGTACAAACTTTTAATTCTCATTTTCTTTTAAGAATGCTGAAGCAGGAATGAATCGTTCAGAATTCTCAGACTAGAAACTTGAACAGAAAAAAGACACTCATTATTTTATTTACCAATTTTATTTGTTGAGGTTTTTTTCCATAGCAACTAACTAAATTATATTCAGTGCCCTTACTTAGTACTCATATTTGATTTTCTTTCTTCCATTCTTTTACAAGTCAAAATGCTATCTGTGCTGCAGAAAGATTTGGACATGCTGGGTCCATGGGCAGAGGCCAACGGGATGAAGAGACTCAGGGAGCACCTTATCACTCTATAACTACCTGAAGGGAAGTTGTAGATAGGTGTGGGTCAGGTGCTTCTCCCAGGCAACTAGTGATAGGATGAGAGGGCAGGGCCTGAAGCTCTGTCTGACGAGGGTTAGGTTGGATATTAGGAAGCCCTTTCTCATGGAAAGGGTGGTTAGACATTGGAATGGGCTGCCCAGGGCAGTGGTGGAGTCACCATTCCTGGAGGTGTTTAAGGAGAGATGGGATGTGACGGTGCTATGGTGTGGCTGGTGTCAGGCCATATGCTGGGCTTGATGATCTCGGAGGTCTTTTCCAGCCTTAATAATTCTGTGATTCAGTAATTCTATGTCATTTGCAAACAACCAAAGAAAAAAAAAAAACAAACCACCAAAACTCATTTTTGAAAGCATATTCACAGGCAAAAAAAAACCAAACAGAAATAATTTTATCTTCAGACAACATTGTGTCATACAGGGGTTTTTTTGTTGGTAGCAGCACTGTCAGTTTTACACAGTGTGTTGGCAGTTTTTAGTTTGAAGTATATGTACTTTATGTAAGTGTTAACATAGGAGGTACAAACAGGATACAGTAAATAGTCTGAAAAATAAAAAAGAGCATCTAAGAAATATGATAGTGTAGACTACCTTATCAGCTGTCTTTGTTGTCTTTGCTTCTTTTTTCCTGAACTCATTGAATAAAATTAAAGCATAGAGATCAGTAAAAAAGATTTATACGTCAGTAAAATGGGAGAGGCTATAGGCATTGTAATTGTGGCATACACACTTGAAAGTCTCTTGAGTATGAGGGAAGTTTAGAAAATACTGTGTAGTGGATATTTTCAACAGGTCTTCAGGGGAAAAAAGTAGTATTTATTTGGAAAATAGTTCTAGCTTACTGGATTTCTGAATGGCCATGCCAACCAGGAAAATGTTTACCTCTTGATGTAGCATTTGCAGAAGACATATTCTACTTTAGTTGAATTGGAAGGAGCAGGACTTGTTCACTGTTCTTTATCAAGGGAAGTTTTCATTAATAGAGTCAGTATTTTAAGTGGAAGTGAATGCTAAAGATGTATCTTCAAATTCAATCTTTCTTTGCAAGAAAACAGGCAGGGAAAATTGTAAATCATTGTGTGAGTAACAAGTAAATATTTAAACCACCCTTTTAACTCTGGGGTTTTATGTGACCTTATTTTTATTTCTATTATTTCTTAGAAATTGAAAATTACAAAAAGCATTTTAAGGGTGATGGTATGAGCTACTGTATTTCCACAGACATTCCCAAGCTCTGATAACCTTTAGCCATTTACCAGCAAGTGAATATTTTCTACAGATGTTAAAGTTCCTTTTGTATTTACTGTTTTTTTTGTTTACTGGTTTTCTTGTTTGTTTGTTTTGCAGTGATTTGTTTTGTTTTAGCTTTTTAATTCTATGTGTGAATTCTCAACCACCACATAATCTTTCTCAGTTCAGAAATTAGCATAATGGCCTACACATGATTCCTTAGTGTGTGTTAATCTCAGTAAGGAGCTGTAAACTATCTGCACACCGAATTAAGCTGTTTGTTTACCAAGTTCTTTTTCCATTATAAGGCTTAACTTTCCCTTATCACATACAGCAACACAGTCTCAGTAGTCATTTTCCTTACTGTCAGTGATTCTAGCTTTGCACTCATAGCCAGACGCAACACCAACCTGAGTCAATAAAAAATGTCCTTTAACTCAAGTGGTCCTTATATGAGATTACTTATGTCTTGAAATGTATGTCTGAGAAATAATCCTTTGAGTTTATTTGTTTATAAGCAAATCTAATTAGATTTATTTGCCTTAGCAGTTACAGTAACTCTTAATTATTTTGGGGTTCATTTAACACCAAAACCCTAGTACTGATGTAGGGGTGATCTAGATTTTGTACTTCTGCACAACCAAAAATCAGTGCTGTGATGTAAAAAAATTTGGTTCTTGGAACAATGACACTGAGAAACTCATTAGTGAATTTGCACAGATGAAACCAGAGGAAAAACTCTGTATTATAACTCTGTTGCTGTTAACGATAAATGCAAAGAGGAGAACCCTGCACATTTTGGCATTGCAGGCTGTGTACTACTGGGCAGGCAATTAGAAAGGTACTTTCCTTATGAACAAAACCCAGGTGAAAATTAATTGATTGCAGCAGTTGCACATCATTGTAAGAACTATTACTTAGAATGTACACCAACTTTTAAATACCTTTTAAATAGGTTATTTCAGGTGTATATTTTAAAAGGAATAATAAGAAAGATATAGATAAACTCTTCTTGCTTTCAGGTTTTGACATGTAAGCATAAATGCTATGTGATCCAACTGCAGTTTATGTAGGTTTTGTATTCATAGGGCTGTGAGCAGGATAAAAACCTGATTTGCTAGTTTTATCATCAAATAAATAAATAGTAGCATTGATAAAATTACAGTAGGCAGTAGATAATGGTAAATCATATTTCAGAGTAATTATGTATTATAAAAAATATGATGGAGAGCAAAAAGATATGAATAGACTAGTAATTTGAAAAGGAAACATGCTTTTCCTTTTGATTGCTTGAGCATTCATAAGTCGTATAACTGTTAGACTCTTAGAGGTTTCATACACGTATAGAAATAAAATTAGATATGTTTCTAGAAGATAGATGACCGTAGACTAGATTGCTCATCCTGTGCGTATTTGTAGTTATTCATAAACCTCTGTCTCATGTCATCCACAGTGGTAAAAGATTCTGTAGAAATTATTGCCTTATACATTTAAATTGTTGAATGAAACCACAAAACCCCCCAAACAACCTATAGAGAAAGAGAGAATGAAAAGAGAGTAGTCCTAAAGCTTGCCTTTACAACTCTGAAAGCAGTTTACAGCATTAAAATTATCTCTTTGTTTCGTGTATAGATATATTTTTTGTAAAAACATGGGGCAAGAAAATGTGAAATGTTAAATATTAGACATTATTTTGATTATGTGATGGCTTTGTGTCAATCGATATCCTCTCAAATTAGGTTTCAGCATCAATAATGTCATCCAAATAAGTCCTATTAACCTACAGTGCATGTTAGCATAAGTCAGGTAGAAATGCGGTGAGAAAATATTTAGAATCATAGAGTCCTCATGGCTGGAAAGAACTCCAGGATCACCAAGTCCAGCCCTCATCCCAAGTCTCCCCAACTCCTAGACCATCGCTTCAAGTGCTCTACCTATTCACCTTTTAAACACCTCCAGGGATGGTAACTTTGGCAGCCTGTTCCAGTGCCTAACTACTCTCTCAGAAAAGAACTTCCTCCTAATGTCCAATCTAAACCTCCCCTGACATGGCCTGAGGCTACTTCCCCTTGTCATGTCATTAGTAATTTCGGAGAAGAGACTAGAACCAGCTACCTCCTTTTAGGTAGAAAGCTATTGAGTCTCCTCTCAGCCCACTACAGGTTTTCCTCCTTTTCATTATAGGCAAGTTGTTTTTGCCTTTGTTCATTTATAAACTTGGCAAGATTAGGGGATGGTTTGCTGCTGGATATTGCTCAAAACATACTCAGAATTCTAAGCAATAACTGTTTCTGCACATAGAAAATATCAAAAGACCTTTATGTTGTGATGGAAGAGACTATAATGCAACTAATTTAGTTAACAGTTGCAAAGACATTCAGCAAAATGCTTGCCTGCAAACATTTGAAACTCCAACTTTGACCTGATGGGAATAAAGAAACTGTTGTTGAGTGGGTTGGGTTTTTCTGTGGAAGCTGTGTCTCAAGCTAGGGGCTATGAACCTTATTTATGTCCTTTCCAGTTTGGTTCTGAAACTGGCAGTATGTTGAAATGAATAAACTAAAGGCTTTTGCTAAGTTGTTTCAGATGTTCGCAAAACAAAATTAACCTTTGACATTTTACTTAGGCTAAAAAATGGAAGATGTTTATTCTTTGTTGTTTAGAGTGCAGATTGTTGAAAAATAGTATTAATAACAGAAAACCTATTTTGCTGTTTGTAGTGTTGCCAGTGTGAATATGACAAATAAAACCTAGGGAATTCAAACAGAGTAAGAAACAATACGTGACTTGAAATACTCTGTAATCCCTGGCTGAGTGCACAGAGTGCTTTTAGAAAAGCATGACATTTAATATGCCAGCTCCAGCCATAAATGCCATTGTCTATCAAACTGAACGGCTTAATGTGTCTATGTTTATCATTTTAAGAGAAAAAATACTCCTATAAAGCAAGTAGATTTGCTGTTAAAAGATCTAGATGGTGGTAAAAAAATTCACCCATTCTCCTCTCACCATCGTTGACCAGCGCATCAGTGAAAACCAATGCCAGACCCTTTTTCCTTAAATCTGCTTAGAAAAATAATAGCAAGTACTTAATAGTCTGGAATTACTGCAGTTACTCCAGTGACTGGTTTCTCTGGATGAACATCAGTGCATATGTTAGAATGGTGGCTATCAAACTTACTCTGGGGTGTATTCTTAGACTGCTTGCTGCTCTTTACGATCACAGGCATTACATATGAGTTACTAAATAAGCTCAGATCTTCAGCCAGTAAGTGTGTATTAGCTATGACCTTAGCTAATAGGGTAATTGCCTTTTATAAATAGGAAGTTACTTTGCAGTGCAGGGGCAGACGAATAATCTCTAACAGCACTATTCCTATAGACCAAGTAAGGAAAATATACAAGATATACTTCAATGATGTAAGTCCATAATGACTTCATCCACTGCACAGGAGCTGACCTAATGTTGAAGCTTCCATGCATGTCATACATGAATGATAAGTGGACAGTAATGGAAAATGGTTAATAATGCTAATATGTAGGGGAAATATGATGAAGAAGATAAAGACAGTACCAGAAGTCAATGTAGTAAACAAAATACTGATTTTAAAGGTTTCAAAATAAAATGTGGGGAATTTCTTTTTAACCTAATTGTACCAAACTTAATGGCTTTTGAACTGAGTTAATTTAAAATTTACAATAAAAGAGAAAAACAAAGAAAACCAGGGTCACTGAGAAAACAGAACGTGGCAACTAATGAGCTTGGTTCAGCTAATGGAATAAAAGATTTATTTGTCTTGTTACTGATTGAAGAAACAGAAGGTATCTCCCCAGAGACAGATATGTATTCCTGAGGGGAAGAAAAATGTTGAAGATGTTGCTGTTAGACTAGAAAAGACCATAAAGACTTACTAACAGCTAGCATTTGCAGTATTAGCAACAGGTAAATCTGCTTGCTGATCCTGAAGTAAGCAGCAAAAAAACCCCAAACCTTAGCATTTCAAATAGATACTTTTGATTCATAATCTCAGAAGAAGAAGAGATCCTATGAAGGTCATCAGTGTAACTGTGACACCACACAGAGGAGAACATCAGTACAATGAGTTTCAAAGAAAACAAAACAACAGTTTAAATGGCAACTAATGACAGTCTTTCACTAGTTAACTGGTTTCTGTGTGCAGTCCCCAAATATAATAACCATTTACAACAACTGAGAAGCTCAAATCCATCATTTTTCTCCTGATACACTTTTCACTGCAATGTGTGCCTTTCAGTTCAACTTCCAGCAACCCTGAATGAATGGTGTCTACTGAAAGTGTCACACTATGAAATTTGAGCAGATTTCTTGACCCAAGGTGTTCAGAAGTTTCTCTGGTAACTTGTGAAAATTTTTGTTCTGGAGTTTTTGGTTGCTGGTTTCCCGCTCCTCCTCTTTCACTCCAGTTTTGTCTGCTGTTTGGAGAGGATGTATGGTGCTGAGCTAGGCACAACGGTACCTCAAGGATCAGCAGAAGAGAATGGTACCTCAAGGATCATCGGAAGGAAGGTTTCATCTGAATTCTACAGCTTGCTGAAATGGAGAGAATTCTTCCCTCATTTATGGCTGTAGAAACTATCATTCTGGAAATGGAGGACTGTCGTGGAGGCACCTGGGACAGAAAACTGGAATTTAAAAACCCCACTGGTGCTGAGGGACGTGTTTGTGAACTAGATGGACACCACATTTCCACAAGAAGTAGGAAAGGCTAGAAGTCTCTTTCTTTTGTGGGAATGAACATTGAAGTTTGACTCAGTTATGTAAGAAGGTGATAAATCTTGATAAGTCTTCATGTGGGGTTTTTATGTGAGATGAAATCTTTGTGTTGGTTTTTAGGTAGGGTTAATTAAATGTGCCTTGTTTTTTTCCCACTTCAAGTCCTGTTAGTTTTGGGGTTTTTGCTTGCTTTTTTTGCCTGGTTTCTGAACCTCCTTGTTTGGTTGTGTACCCTTTAGCTCATTAACTAAATGAGTTGGTTCATTTTTTCTCATGGTTTAAACTCATGACAGAAAGTAATATAAAACTTAAAAAAAAAATGGTAATTCTGAGCCGATGTCTGTGATTCTCTTCACACGTTCATGCAGACCTGCTGCAGAAATTGTGTGATAATCCTAGTGACAAGAGCAGTAGAAAATCTTGTCTTTCAGATGGGCAGGTTAGACTTGCGTTTGGCAAAGTATGTAAACCTTTGCCTGTAGATGATAAATTCTGTTTGGGTATGGAAATGGTATATTCTTTATATTTCAATTCATTCAGGACCTGGATGTCCATGAAGTACATGAATGAGCATGGTGTGATGAACCACAGCTTGATACTTAACAAAATACTGGCCAGAAGCAATCTTACGTCTATTATAGGTTTTCTTTAGGAAAGTGTATAAGGGTGTCTGATCTTCTGGAAGACTGCGAGAGGGGAACACAGTGCCAAATTTTAAAATTGTAATCAGAAGAAGTCAAGTGTAGCTTGCCAAATTAACTTTAGTTCCTGGAAGACTCTGGAACAAATATTCAATCAAATGATTTGTTATCAGTTGCTAAGTAAGGAAGAGATGAGTAACAGTACATATGTATTTGTCAGCAACAAGTTATATTAAGCTAATCCTTCCACAATTGTTACAGATTGTTAAGAGGTACACATGTCACATATTCATAAACAAATCTTTAGGTACTGTCTAACATGACAGTCTGTTAAGCAAGCTAAGAGAACTTCAGCTAGATTGCTTACAAATTGCTAGTAAATTGCATGCAGCAGTGGCTGGATATCTATGTGAGTTACTAGTAATTCTCTGTCAAAGTGAAAGGACAAACCAACCGCAGGCATCACTCCTAGAGTCAATTCTTTGCTACTTTTCTTTAATCAGACTGGATGGTAAAGCATAGACCAAGTTATTAAATCTGTGGTAACTCTGAGCTGGGAGAGAAACAGTATGCTCAAGAATAGGCTTTGAATTCCAAATTAGCTTGACAAATTAAAGAAGAGAACCAAATGATATGCTAAAAGTCTGGAAACAAATGGAGGGGTCTAGGCATAGGAAGGAATGATGGACAGCAAAAATATGGTGTAGAAAATAAACTGGTAAAATATTGCTTCTTTGAAAAAGAATCTGTGAGTCTGCACGTATCACATTCTGAACAAGGGTCAGCAAAGCCATGAAGCTGTAAACATATCTAAGAACACTTTCTCTCTTGTAAATGGAACTAAAGCTTGTAAGACATAGCAAAGTAATTATCCAGGTCTGCTCAATGCTGAATTCCAGTCTGGAATTCTGCACCCAGTTTAAGCATAGTATTTTATCACAAAGCAGACCTTTGAAATGAATGTAAATGAGGGACAGAAGAAATGACTAAAGGAGAACCTGATGGCCAATATCTGTTCTTCTTTTGACCATGGTAGATAGGATAAGAAATAGTGGGATTAAACAGAAGCAACTAAGAATAGGTTTGAACATTAGAAAGAAATTTCTAATGATAAGAATAATGAAATTGAAATAGATGTAATGGGAGTGGGGGATACAAAGATATTACGCAAATACTGCCAGAACTGATATAGATTATCCTATCCTAAGGCAGAAATGCATGCTGGATGGTTCTGGTTTTTATCATTAATTTCATTGATATATCCCTGGAATTGAGTAAAATATCCTGCATAACAGCTGGTGGCCACAAAATTAGATTTTCCAGTAAATGCCAAAGACAATGTGCTAGTAGCTGTGATTATTCAGTATCTGATTCTTTCCCTTTTAATATAAAATATTTTTTCCTTGAGGCTAGAAAGAATGATTGTATTTTTTTTTCTCTTCCATACTCCCAACAGTCAGATAATGGGAGAATTTTGCTTGTTTTCATTTTGACAAAACACAGTGGGTGACAGCTTCAGAAGAGCTTTGTTACTGAAAGGAAGTAACAAGTCAAAGGATGGTGGTGATAGAAGAAGTGAAGCTATGGCACTATTTTTTCTGAAATTATTAGAAAATATGGAAATAATCCATTAACACAACCTATATTTCAGTTTGCTTAGTTTGGACTTCACACGGTCAGGAGTAACTGAAGAAATGACTGAAGTTTGTAAAATCTTTGGTGAAAGTTTGTTGCTTCTCCTGTTTCTGCTTTTCAAATCCTACACTGAGATAAAGAAGTAGATGAGGAAGTCTAAGTGAATTGTTTGTATTTACCACTTTTTTGAAGTGGCTTGATGTTTTGGCACGTAATAGTATTGCAATGAATAATCTGTGGTGCTTTTGTTGTTCTGGTTGCCTTTTGAAGACTCTGTAGTTTGGACCAAACTGAACTGAATATTTCTCTTCCTTATATCTCTCCTGAGAAAGTTTTTCTGCATATATAACAACATTTCTTCTCTATTACGCTTGATAAGAAGAGTTTTTTAACTTTCTTCTTGGTGGAAAAAAAAGTAAGTCTTCTTTATTTACTTCTATTTGCTATTTTGTATTAAATCTACAATTCTTTCTACAGGAGGCATCAAGTCAAACGGGGAAAGAGAGATTCTACATAAAATTAAACTGGCACTTGGGAGGCATTTCCTGAAAAGAAGTCATAAATCTGGGATGCAGAATATTTTGATCTTTGTCTTACCCATTTATGTATAGTAGCGAAGCTGCTTTTGTTATGTTACAATTCACAAATATAGTAGTTAAAAAGTACTGTTGCTAAAAAAAGTGATCTGAACTGAGGAACATACTGGATTCTTAGAATAAGTAGCAATAAACTACTTCTGTGGGCACATTCTCTCCTTTGTTTCCTAACAGAATATAAGTAGTTCACAAATCCTCAGTCCCATCAGCACTCATTTTTCCCAGTTAATGAAATAGAGTTTCACAGTTAAACCCACTATATGAAAGATCACAACAGTTTTTACAGATGTATGGTCTCGAGAAGCAGCTTTATACACAGTTTAAACAATTCCCCTGATCCAATAAGATGCAGTGTCACTCATGTGAATTCTACATGATCTTTTATGAAAGTTTAAGTCTGGACATCTCTTACCTGTAGACAAAATACTGTTTGCCTAAGTCTAGCCAAATCTTCTGTCTTGGCTTTTAGTTTTCATGAATGAATTAAATTAACATTTCCCCATTGTGTTTTCTTCACTCAGGTATGAGTGAAAAAAGTCCTAGGTGCACATATTCACTTACATTGAATAATCCCCCACACCAGTCTCAAGCACCACTTGTTCTTGCATGGAAGTACTTACTACTAAATTTTCTTGTCTGCTTCATGGAGGCATTTCTGTGTATAAGCTGCTGAGGTCCTTTCATGAAAGACACTATAGAATTGCTAAGAGGTTTTATTAACAAAGTATGGATAAATAACCAGTGAGCTAAAAAGATTTCTAGCTGCAGTATGAACTCAGTGCTCAGAGACAGAGAGTAGGGAATCAGTTGCAAAGGGGGAGTAATTTTTAGGGTTCGAGCTTCAAAAATAAACTAATTTTAAAAGTGGCCCTAATTTTAAAAATTAGCCCTAGGAAGAACCAATTTAAGCTGTAGTTTTTTGCTCCAAAAAGTAGTAGGTACGCCTGTAAAAGTAGAAATACAACATTAAATGCTTTGTTTCAATGCTTTGCAGTATTTACTAACTATGCCTGTTCTTTGAATTCCACATTGGAGTAAGGATATAGCTGTAGCTGCTTGTAAAGACCAAGACCCTTTTTCTTTTCTTGATATTTGTTTACTAATGATCATGTGAACTGTCTTTTCCATCTCTACTACAACATCATGGCTGTATGGTTATTTGTGAGGTATGGCAATCATGTTTTAAGGAATGAAAATTCTTTCTCAGAACCTGGTTTTGCAAGTCATTGTGTAAACCCTGCATGGTTTTTTTTAGGGGCTATATGTTGTGGTTTTTATGCATACCAGCGAATGATGAGTATGAAAGTGCTAGAGTTCCAGTGTCTACTGAAGTATATTTTCTATCCCTGTAAAGTAATATCTCAGTTCTCGAAGTCTCTTCAGTCCTCTGTGAATGTATATGCATGTTATGTGTAAGTTCATATTTACATTATCTCTTCTAGAGAGGGTCCTTATCATCAAGGTAAAGTGCCCTGGTTTACCATACAGTTCATCCATTGTGGTTGTTCAGTTTCTTTACAAATGTTTCTCCTTCAAATTAGCTGTGTAATGTTTTGTTCACAAGCCAACATATAGCAGTGATAGGGCTTGGTGATATTGTACTAGACATCAATTTTTAGCATATGGGTTTGCTAAATTCTTAGTGCAAAGATGTGTATTTGTTTAAGCTCTGGGCTGCATCTCTTGAAGTCAGTGGGAGATGCTGGTAAAGACCAAGAACAGTAATACACACACATATTACTGTGCTTTCTGTGGCAGAGCAGGCTGACAGAAAGTATAGTGCCTTGAAATTATTTTGTTTGATGTGCCATTATTGATAAGACTCTATACACATGAATACTGGTTTTTCCAAACCAGCCAAGTGCTTTCTGAACAATTGCACATGAGTTACTGTTTCACACTGATGAATGGATGTAATTTTTATCCCTGGATATCAAGCTAAACTATTCTAACCCTGACTGATAAGCTGACCTCCAGCTTTCTCTTGATAGCCCTCAATATTTCTTCATGCATTTTGCTAGAAGCATAAAGAGAAAAAACTTCAAATGGTAGAGATAATCACAATCATGTTGATAGCTTGTGGTGAATATCAAGACTATTCTTTGGAAAAGAAAAAATGCATTTCTCCATTTTTTTCTAACAGAGCCTACTCATTATAGTAGATCTTTAAATAACCCCACCCCAAAGCCAATCGACCATGGTATATTTACATGAATGTGAAACCTGGCTCAGATGTTTTTAAATTGTTCAGAAAACATTTGTGGGAGAAAAGACTCCTGGAAAACCTCCCAAGGTCAGTGAGATCCATGGGGCATCGTGCTGAGTAAGTAGTAGCTCTTACACACTCAGTTTTCCCAAAAGAAATTGCTGTTCCTCTTCTTATCCCCTTCTTTCTTTTTTAGTCCTTCTTTATCTATTGCTGTTCTTCTTCTGCCTCTTCTTCTTCACCTTTCTTCTTCTGTTTGGATATAGTCCTTATATTTGCTAAGAAAGCTACCAAATTCAGAGAGGGAATATATCCAATTTGCATAATTGAATGGGATCACTTTTATATGTGAATGATACCAAACTGTGTGTCATTGTTGCATAAAGATGACTGACGTCTCTGTGCAAAATTCAACCTTTAGGGCTCAGTCCTTTAATCCAGTTCCAAACTTCCCATTGACATGAAATTTCAGTGGGACGTTTATCATATTTCAGAGAAACAGAGCTGCTGTTAGTGTTACCTGGTGAACTTATTTTCCTTTGTACCCACCGCTGGTTTCTTTCTGTACGTGTAAACCCTCTCCAGTTTCTGGAGAAGGTGGGATTAGAAGGCATATGTTGTTTCTGTCCAAATTAAATGAGTGCTCTGCTCTCCACTGGATTTGCTTATGTTCTTTAATGTTTCTGATTATAGCTATTTCTTACAATGTTTTGACAAAGGAGAAAAAAATAGCCAACACGTGAACAAGATCTTTTTGTTTTCTAAAAGCCTTTCTCCTCTTTTTAAACTTCAAAGACTATGTGATTGAATGATGAAATTCTAAGAGAAGAATACAAATTTAAAATATGTTTATGAGGGTTCAACCAGAGATTTGAACTTGTGTTATAGGGGACTTAAAACAGTCTGCATGTATTTGAAGTAGCTCTCTTGTCTCAGTGGAGATTTACATAACTGTATTTTTCATCAGAATCTGCATTTTCCCATTGCATACTCACTCAATTCAGATGAAAAAATTTATTTGACCTATTTTAATAACTTTACTATCATATCTAAATATGTGCATATGTAAGCTTTCACAAATAAAACATACAAAGATGATTTCCCTGTGATAGTATCAAGATTTGCCGTGTTGCTTTTGTTTCTTATAAAATACTGGTTTGGACAAACAGCCTTGGCCTGGTGTGTAAAATCCAGCTTGGTGAAGCATCAGCTGTACAGTAGAGGTGGCACTACTCTCATTTTAACTACAACATAAACCCAGATCTTGAAAGCATTGTGGTAACTTACATTACACTAAAAGCTATTGATTAGGAATGCTTCCCTGGCAGAAAAGAGGGGACTCGTGAACTCACTGTGTGCCAATGATTCACTGTGAAATGTCAATGGGAGTTGCAGATGCCAAGTAGCAGCACAACAGACATAAGATGAAATTCAAGGAGCAATCTAGGTCTTAACCAACTATACAAATTTAATGAAAAGTTTTATATCTGTCTAAATTTGTTCTAAAGAAGATCCCATGGTATGAACTAAGAAGTATACATGTAGTTTTTCTATCCCACTTATTTTTTAGTAGAACTTTACTGGGTTTGATTATTTAAATTGTAACACTTCTCATCAGGGTCCTTGTTACCAAAGATAGAATAACATGTAATGTTGGCATTACATAAAGGACTTTTTATACAATTTGAATATAGTATTTCTAAAGGGACACCATTTGTCTTTTAAATACATGCAGATAACATTGATACAAGAAAAAAGAGAGAATCACAGAATCCGAGAACAGTTTTGGGTGGAAGAGACCTTCAAAAGCATCGAGTCCAACCTTTTCCTAGCCCTATAATCACCACTAAACTTTGTCCCCCAGCTCAAAATCTACCCTTCTCTTAAACACTTTCCTGGGATAGTGACTCACCCACCTACCTGGGCAGGCTGTTTCAGTGCCTGACAACCCTTTGAGTAAGGAAATTCCTCCTAACATCCAAACTGAACATCCCCTGGTACAGCTTAAGGCCATTTCCCCTTGTCCTATCACTCACCACTAGGGAGACAGCGGAACCCCTGCTTTTCTATAACCTCCTTTTAAGTAGTTGCAGAGAACAGTTAAGGTCTCCCTTCAATCTCCTCCAGATCACTCACACCTTCCTCACCTTTTACTAGCTTGGTAGATGCTTCTGTACCTTCTACATCACTTTAGTGTCCCTCTTGTAGTGAGGAGCTCAAAATTGGACACATCACTTAAGATGTCATCTCACCAAAGCTTAGGTGACCTACTTGCTCCTGCTGGCAACACTAT
>VZRI01009838.1:0-32884 GCA_013397515.1 Upupa epops
GTGGATTGTGAACTGGCTGCAACGCAGAAGCCAGAGAGTACTGGTCACTGGAACAGAGTCTATTTGGAGGCCTGTATCTAGTGGGGTCCCCCAAGGGTCAGTATTGGGACCAGTCCTCTTCAATCTTTTCATTAATGACTTGGATGAGGGATTAGGGCGCACTGNACAGCAGGATGACTCTGAGCCAGCAATGTGCTCTTGTGGCCAAGAGGGCACAAGGGCATCCTGGGTGGGATCAGAAGGGATATAGTTAGCAGATCAATGGAGGTTCTTCTCCCAGTCTACTCTGCACTGTTGAGACACCATCTGAAGTATTGTGTCCAGTCCTGAGCCCCTCAATTCAAGAAGGAGACAAGGCTGCTGGAAGGTGTCTGACGCAGAGCAACAAAAATGATGAAGTAGAGCACCTCCCATATGAGGAAAAGCTGAGGGAGCTGGGTCTCTTGAGCTTGGAGAAAGTGTGGCTGAGGGATGCCCTCATTAATGTCTATAAATATGTGAGAGGTGGGTGTCAGGAGGATGGACCCAGGCTCTTCTCAAGGTCATCTGGTGATAGGACAAGGGGCAAGCTGGAACAGAGGAGGCTCCTTATACCTATCAGAAGAAACGTATTCACAGTGAGTATAACGGAGCATTGGAACAGGCTGCCCAAGGGGTTGTGGAGTTTCCTTCTCTGGAGACATTCAAGACCCACCTGGGTCTGTTCCCATGTGACTTGATCTACATGTTCCTACTGTGGCAGGGGGATTTTACTGGGTGATCTTTTGAGGTCCCTTCTGAACCCTAATGATTCTATGTTTCTATTTTTACTGTAGACCCTCGTGTTTTTTCGTTGGTGTTTGCTGAATATGCCTGAGATTTTCTGGCTGGCTAAATGCGTTTAATGTGATTCAGAAGAACCCTCCTTAACAAGCAACTCAAGATGACTTAAATATTTGACATACTGGACGGAGGTTTTTTTATCTCATTCCCTCCAATATTTACGCTTCTTCAGCTGTTAGGGAGAATTGATCTGTATTTTGTTTCAGATCATTGACAAAGATACAGAGAGTTGTTGTGTCAGAAATGGGATCTCTATAGGCCCTATTAAATAAGCTGCTGTTGGATGATGAATCCCAATTCTGATTAGAGGAGTTTCATTCATGTATGTGAATTCAGCTGCTTTTTAAACAATTTAGCATTGGCTGTAATGATTTGTTGTAAGTGCTTTTTAAGAAGTCTGGGTGCTGTATGGAGGTCTGTCCCAGGACATCAAAGTCATGGTTCTGTGAGAAAACAGCAGTGAGTTTGCTTGACCAGGCCTGATTCCTGTAAAACTATGTTGATCAGTTACACTATTGCGTTTTGATTAATATTGAACTTGGACCACTGTGTTTAGAAATAAAGGGGAAACTATCTGATTTGTTTTAAATAATACTTAGGATCCTGAGTCCAGCCTGCAGTTTGTAATATATAGGTAATACAATTTATTTGTTCCCTGTAAGCTTTCACCTATAAATTGGGAAATGTGTGGAGTGATGGGGATAGAAATGTCACTGTCTCTGGAGGTGTTTAATGTTAGGCTGGATGAAGTCATGAAGTGCTGAGTGGCATAATCTAGATGTCAGATGTTTAGGGTTACTTTGTTGGTTTTAGGTTGGACTGGATGATCTTAAAGGTCTTTTCCAGCCTCATCGTGACTGTGATTGATACTGTAATTTTCTTGTCATAGTCTCTTCCTTGTCTTTATTTCTCAATTCATATCCTACAAAAAGATATGCCATTACATATACATTTTAAAAAGGGTGTTTGTATATTCTTTCCCCTTAGTTCTCTCTTCTTAGAGTGCTTGACAGATTGTTTTAGCATTACTGATTGCAATAACACCCCAAACAAAATTCATTCATGAAACACAACTGTAGTGCTGATTTCAAAAGTCTTAACAAAAAGGATCCCATCTGGAGTATCTAAAGCTCTCATATGCTTTGTTTTAGAGTGTGAAAATTGAAACACTACATTCTGAGAACCCAGAAGTACAATTGGTTTTGATGTGTAATGTACTCAACAGTTGTTTTCCAACACACTTGTTTTTTCTTTTCCTTTTTTTTGTTGTTAGTGTTGTAATTCATAAACAATTAAGGATGCAATCCTATTCTTCACAGTTTTCATGTTAGTTACCTTCTTTACACTGTATTAAACTTTGAATGAAAACGAAATTTATGTGGTGATGATAAGCAGCTCGGGTTTGATACTGCTTCAGGCTATTTTATTTTATTGATGGAGACATTTATTATTTCCTTTTCTTTGTCTAGTTCCATGGTTACCAATGACACATTCTGCCTAACTGACTAATAAAAGTACATTTCTGTGGCACTTTCCATCTATTGATCTGGAAGTACTTTCCTGACGTTCCCTGCAGATCGAGGAGGCATTGTTATCCTGATCCCAGCAAAAGTGAAAGTTAGCCACAAATAGGATCGATATGGGACTCAACTGCAGAGGAATGTGGCTCATTACCCTTACTTTTACCTTACCTAGTCTATGACCTAAACAAAATACTACAGAGAGTCTTCAATTCATGTGCATAGGAGGAGAGCCAGAGAAACAAACTGTCACTGGCTAGCAGGTCCAGGGTTTCCATAGGCTTCAGTCTCATCAAAAGTTGTCACGTGTGGTGTACTGATCTCACTGGGAGCCTGGAATAACAAGAAACTGCAGTCTGGCTGTTAGATCAGACCTGATACCCCTGCTTGCTTCAGCCCAATACATTCTGGGATTCTATGATTCGAGATTCTCCCATCAAACAGCCCACAGTTGTTGTCAGCATCTGACAAAGGTTAGAGGGTGGGTGAGGAGGGTATTAATGAGCTGGCTTGCATAAGTATACGCTTTTCCTGTTCCTTCCAGTGATGCAGAAACAGAGGGAAAAGACCTGTCATATCAGAAATGTAGCTCTGGTGTGAGTTGTGAGTACCAAAGAACTTCTGCCAGCTCTACACCTTTTCTTGGATGAGCTCTATAGTTTTGTTTTGCTACACTCATGGTTGCACATCCTTTCTCCCTGCAGAAGCGTCATCCCCAGGGATGCTTGCTGGATGAAATTTGTGTGGTGTCTAAGGGACACCTTTGGTTTTGAACAGGGTGATAATTAGTAGATAGCACAGGAAAGTGGAAAGGATTTCTCTGAGCATGCAGTGCTGACTAGTTTGCTTGTCCAGATTCTTTGCTGCTGTAAAAGAGGAATGCATTCCCTCTGGTGACATTAGTTTTTGTGTAGGTTATTTCCTCTCATTCTAAAATAAAGAGGGTGTTATGTTTGTCTGTGTCAACAGAAAATCCTCCCGAGCACATCTTTTTTAAATATTAAGTAGAGCACTTAATATGATTTCCCCTTATAATCAAGTAAGTCATCTATTCCAGGCAGAATTTCAAGGTATTTTGTCTTGGACAGTACTAATGGATGTGTTCCCAGAGAAGGGATATCTCACAATGTTGTCTGTTTTGTGGTCTTAGTTTACACACTGAAGAGAGATAATTTTCGTGTTAAGGATTGCTGCTCTCACGTACTAATAATAGAGTTTTTCTAGGTGATTTCAGTGTTATTAATGTTCTCTCAAAATACAGGTATGCTGTTAATACCAGTCTTGCTGAAGGAAAAAGCTGATACTACTCAGTTATGCAGGGATGAATCTCCTCTCCTCCCTTTCCCATCACCAGAAATAACAGAGTATAAGGCACCATGTGTAAGAATTTTAATGCAGATTTTTATATTTTTAAAAGGTGAGCAATGTCATACTGATACCTTTCTGTCTGTGGTTATCAAAGAGAGGATTATTTCTCTAGCATAGATTGTTTTTCTAGCAGCTGACAGGAAAGAAATTGAGGGAAGTGAGGTCAATGATCAGAAAAAATGCCTCAACCTTTATTCCAGAGTTAAGTGAAAAAATATGATAAATATTCCATAAACTGCCAAAACCACCTGTGGATAAGCAGTGGCTGTGGTGGTTAAGCTGTCATTCATGAAGACTGGGGAAAGGCAGAGGAATGGCTGTTTACTTTAAACATCTTGGAGGAAGAGAGGATTTCCATGACAACATCAGAGTTCAATGCTAGCACTATATGAGAGAAAAAAATACAGACTCTTTCAAGACATCTTGCTGGGTTTCCTGACTGAGCTCCTCATCACCTAAACAATTTAGTTTAGGATGCTGAGCAGGGCTTATATGGAAGGAGCTAGGAATAAATGTTTGGACCAGTAAAAATGCATTACATCAGTACCTTGCCTTTCTGGCTAACTGCTAGTACATGAAGATGAGTAAATCTTTGCCAGTAATTTACTGTGTCTAGGCTTGTCTGTTCAAAAATTTACCCCTCTGTAGCTCACGTAAAATTTTTCCTTTCCTTTTATGTTTTGACATTTGTGTCCCATGATTTTTAAGTTCTCAGATTATAGGCACTGCAAAATGATCACTGTTGTTGAAAGTAAGCAATTTCCAGCCATTTTTGTATAGCAGTTTTGAAGGTATTATAGCCAAGTATTTTGGGAAATAATGCTGAAATAGGAAAAGAAATTAGAATCCACACAACGCAAAATACTGTGGTGCATGTTGTCCATCCCATGTTACCTGAACCATTAGTTGTTATGGAAAAGGTTCTTGTATAGGAATAAGTGACCATAGTCTTGTCTATGATGTATAATTTCATTTTCCTTTGACAAAGTTAATTAACAGGAGGGAAAGTTTTGGACATTCATTTTGAGTCCTGATGAGAATAAGCCAAGGTACAGCTATTATTAATTAGGGTGAGTGTTTTTCTGACAGTTGTTTTGCATTCTGCTGTTGATCTCCAGAGAGAAGGAATTAAGGGGAGAGATCTATTTTATACTTCGATGAGCATCTCTCATTCCCATACTGATTATGGGAGGCGTAATGAAAACTGGAGATTTCAGCCTTTAAAATAATGAAGATGTGTGTGGGCAGATTTGCTTTATGTGTAGGGTACCTCATTCCTCCACAGCTATCCACGGCTCTGTACAAACCTTTTCCTTGCAGCTGCTCTTCCAATATTTCCACTGTTTCACATCAGTGCTAGCAAGATGGAGATGTTTCATCTGGGTCAAATACATTTGCTCATCAGTAACACATTTAACCATAATAAAATAATTTCCATGTTTGAACAACCAAATAGTAAAAATACTGTCAGTTACCAGGGTTTTAAATCTGCCATTTCTGTTAGTCCCCTTTTTTCTCAGGGAAAGATCAGGCCTGCCTGGATGTTGAAGGCTGGTGTTACTTTTGCAGGCAGTTGTGAATCAATGCAGTCCCTTTCCTCCTTTTCTGCCTATAGATTCGTGTTACATCTGATGCTATCTTCCACTCTCTCTTCTCCTTTTTTTAATCTTTTCTATCTGCTACTTTATTTTAACAGTCTGGTGTAACTAGCCAAGACCAGTAATGTGACTGTAATACAAAGACAAATTGAAAGCAGTGCTTTTGGCTCTCTGCTAGTGAAATTTGCCAGGTCTTGCCAAGGCAGATAAGGTCATATTAGCTCTCTTTCATGACATCTGCCAAATACTACTTTGTATGAGAGAAAGCTGTCCAAGGAGAAGGGGAATTTTTGTAGTTACGGATTTTTTTCCCCTTTATGCTTTAACTTAAACAAATTCCAAAACCAACTTAAGTTCATCTATGATTCTTTATTTATTCCCCAAAATGCAATAACCTTAAATACTATTTAAACTGACATATGGATATGTAGATATACATGGCTTCTCCTTTAAAAAGAAAATACTGAGGATTTTTTTACTTGTGCCTTTTACAGGTTCCAATTATTTTATGTGACTTTGATTTGTAGATGGATTAAAAGCTTTGAATGTTTGTGCGTTGCTTGTTTTGTAGAAAAAAATAAGGAGACTTTGGTAGCAAATCCCAAACTGCAATTAATAATGCACTTATTCATTCTTTAGTTGTGCCTGAGAGCAAGCAACTGGGGAACAAATGGTTTCAATCAACGCAAAGCAATTCTTTCTTGCTGTAAAAGAAAAAAAACCTCATGCATCTTGTTCCAGTGTTTTCTCTTTCTCTGTGTCACATTTCATTTTCAAGCTCTGCAATAAAAGCAGATGAGATAAAAGCCTTGGTTACAAAACCAAGGAGGAAGGGTGAACCCATTGCCTTTTTACTCTGTTGCAGACAATTACACCTCTAACCCAAAATGTGAGAAGCTCAGATTCTTTTACTGCCTGGGGGAACTGGAACTCCTTTCCAGGAAGAGTTCCTCTAAATGTAAATGGGAGTGGCTGATCACAGAATACTATTTTTGCTTTGCTAGTGGTGTTCCCACTTTGCACAGCTTACTTAATTATTCATTAAATAAGGGCAAAAACAAACTCTCTGTAGTGGAGCTGCATGTAGAGTGATGCCCAGGGAGCTTGTGGTCCTCAATTCATCTGCCCACTGTTAAACAGCCACCACTATTGCACAGAGGCTGCAGCATCACTCTGACCCCAAGCCTTCCCACTTTGAGGTCCAAAGGTAATGTATTTTCCTGTGGCCAAAGACCTTTCAATTTCCTCTGAGATAGTTTGAGATCATAATGCATGACGTCATTATTTCTGTGCAAGGATGCTTCAAGAGAGTTCTCTGTGCATTCACCCAGGGTACAAGACAGAGGGGGAAGATACGCTGTGGTTGCATGTGGCAGGCTTAGCAGATGGACAAGGCTGAATTTGGCTTCCTGCCCAGGCTGGTGCTGCCTAGCCATGAGGTCATCATCTGGGGGATGGTAGGTGTTGCAGGTGTTGTCTCAACAGTCCAGGAAGGTAACTGAAATGAGCTTTATTCTAATCAAAATTGTTTAGCACTCAAAGAAACATTAGTAGAAATTTGGATGTCTGTCAAATAGAAGTATTATTACACACCGAACCTAAGCTTGGGTTTTAGAGATGATGGCTCAAAATTCACAACCATCCACACAATAAGGTGAGGCCTCTCAACCTTGAGGAGTCTCCTTAGGTAGTGTCCCAACATAGGTGGGGAGACTGACATGTTCCTAGGTCAATTTACCCTCTGGTAGGGCTTCATTTGCACTGTAGCTGAATCTGATCTGCGGTCATACATGGTCAGCAGACAAGAAATGTCTCTTGACTGAGGCATTTAATTGGCTGAGCTCTTTGTCAGCTGAAGGGCTTTGTCTTTCCTATCCCTTGACCACAGTCACCATGCAGCTGGATGTCACAGCCCTCCAAACGTAGGTTCTACTTTTATCTCTTTCCTTTCACCAGTCAAGAGGTTTTGGGCTTTAGTTGAGTTGGGTGTACCTGCCACAGCAGGTCCCAACCAAATACCCAACCAGGGGCACAAAATGGGGTGTTGCAGCTGAAAGACCCAGCTCTTGTACAAAATGTGCATTTCCTTCTTTGCTCTTTTCCCACAGTGTTTCAGGAATCTGCACCTTTGCTTTCTTCATTTTCATTAAATGTACCTGAACATCAAAGCATTCTGAAACTGTGAAACACCCCCCTCTTTTTTGTCATTTTCACTTAAGGCACCTTGAAAATTCATTTCCCAGTAAATTGCTACGTGTGTCCCCGCTCTAATTAACTGAACAGAAGTGAAACAGTGGTCTAGGGCTTTGAAATACTCTAGGCGGGAGACATCTCCCACAGGTTTATCAGCACATTGTACCATCCAAATCTAACCTTATCTTTGCACTGCTCTCAACAACTGCTTGTCTGCTTTCACCATAAATATCTAACCCTTTCCATTTATGTTGTCATTTTACTTATAAAAAAACCCCTAAACCCTGTGAAACTTAGCATCTTGTTACCTTTATGGCAGTGAGCCCTGCAAGTCATTACTGTTGGCTACTTCTGGATGAATGGTCACTTCTAGCTTCATGTGGCACCATGACTCTGTACGGCTACCTTGTTTTAGCATTATCCACATCTGTCTCCATTTGCATCCTGGTTTCCATGACACATTTTAATTATAGAATCATGGAATTGTTTAGTTTTGAAAGGACCTTAAAGTTCATTCAACCATTAACTCAGCACTGCCAAGTCAATCTCGCTTATTTTCCTGATTCTATATCTAAAGGAACTCAGTCTCTCCTTTGGATTTCCAGATGCTAGGCCAGTAAAAATATTTTGTATGTATGTTTTCTTGTACATGTACTTAATATACCTAGTTATTTCTTAGCTTTGTTTTTATATGCAGTTTGTAATCCATCTGGAAAAAACAATGGTGGCTAAACTCATTTACAGATAAAGTAAAAATATACACAAAGTTCATAAGCATTAAAATTTGTATAAATAAACCAAAATTAAATATTTCCATGTAAATATTATGAGGATGTTTCTGTTTTCTACAATACTCCCAGTTTATAATATCCAGGTACTTTGTCTTCTGATATGTCATTGCTTAGTGATGTTAAAAAATGAACCATTACAACATATTTTTATTGAAAATACCCAAAGTTGTTTAAATAGAGAACTTTTTCTTTCTGTTCATTTGAAACTCATAGAAACAAAGACTTAGTAGAAAAGCAAAAATTCCATTTGCTGCAAGCCAAATTGTATACAATGTTGTCTTTAAAAAACATTTGATAACAGAATCAAGTCAATGAGTGAAAATTAAAAGCACCAGTTCATAAGATAAGTAATTGTCAATTCTTTTCAATGAATAAAAACATTTTGGTCTAACAGTCAGTCTGCTCCGTCTGCTCCATTTAAAGTAAAATACATCAAAGTCAGAAACTCTGTATCGACTTATTCAAGTCAATGGAGGCTCTTACAGATTTGACTCTGAATGTACGATAAAACATACAGTCCGTGCTTTCAAAAGTTAGACATGTGCAGTGCAAATCACATTTTGTACTGAAATTTATTTACTGGAAGAGAGGATTATTATAAATGCAATTTTCAAAGAAAGTTAATATCTACTCCTGTGATACTCTACCATGCTGCTCACTTCTCAAAGCTTAGCTCTTACACAGCAGAAGACCTTTATGCTCAGTATCTGGTTTGGCAGTGAAGGCTGACACCGAGACTAACTTGGACATGTTGTTCCTGAAGGAAATTTGTTCATTAAGAACTACTGACTTGCCTGCAGGTAGAGTATTCTTATATATACCCCAAAGGTTAATGTTTTAACAGTTATGTGGTCATTTGTCCAGCACTCTTCCTCCTTTGTCATTCAGTGTTGTATCAGGCTCATTTCAGAGAAGATTGATCTTGCATTTCATTAACTGAAATGCATTAATTTTTCTGAATTGAGCCCTTTGGTGGTGCCTTCTACTGGGAACCTGAGTGGCAGGGAGCACCATAGCAGCTGGGGAAAATATGTTTTCTTGGCCCATATAATCACAAGGACCCTCTGCAAGACCATCATAGCATTGTTGAGTGCATGGATGCTAGATCCTGTGCCCCTGGAGAGGGTCAGGCCTTTGGCATGACCAGCCAGCTGGGGAGTATTTGCTTGTAGGCAGCAAACAAAACACTCATCCCTGAATAATCATAGAATAATAATCATGGTTGGAAAGGACCTCTTAGATCACTGAGTCTGTGTGCCTCACCTCCTTCTTAATGACCACCTGAAAATGAAGTTGCCATGGTATAGATTTGCCAGGATGGAAAGTTAGTTGCTACATACTCACATAGCTCCACCCAGTTGAATGCACCCAGGAAACGCACAGTATCCTTTCTAATGACCCTTAGCTGCTTCTCTTCGTCTCTTGTGCCCTCTCCTTTGAATTGCAAACAGCACCTAGAAGAGGAACATGGCTGAAAAATACTCTTAATAACATACAGCCATGTTGGTGGAGCTTTCCGGTGAGCTGTGTGCAGATGGGAAGTGTTATTGCCCATCTGGATTCCCAGGAGCTGGCCACTTTATGGGAAAAGGCCTCTGTACATGTGTTGCCTGTTGATGTGCTGCCAAAAGAAGCGCTGATCAACTGAAAACAAAGCATCTGTGAGGGAAGTGTGTTTCCTCAGCAGCTTTGCTTGCTTCACTTCTCCAGTCATGTCTCCGACCTTGATATATTTTCTTTCTTAGCAAAGAATTAAAAAGCAAAAATTTTCCTAGCTATTTTGTCCCTATGAACCTAATGATTTATTTCTATCTGATCTATATTTGTCCATCTAAAATTCAAATGTATAATTAAAATTCAAATAGTATAATTAAAAAAAATCTACATATACTGTATTTTGGCAGTCCTCACTGTAGACTTCAGCGTACCCACTCTTCAGCTTCCACCAAAATCTTCAGAAAAAACCTAGGAAAACCTGCTAATTTCACAGTGTAATCCTAACCTGACTAATCCCTTTCCTCTTCGGGGGAAGCCAAGCTGGGCCCTGACTGAAAATACCATCACTGTATCTCTCAACTGGTTCTACTGCTCAAGACAACCACTTCAGTGGCAGAGTTGCCAAATCAATGCTGTGCATTTGCACAGCACAGGGATGAGATAATAGCGTTTAGACCAGGTACTCTTCCCAGTGCTATTCACAGATGGATTGTGAGGGCTCCTCAGTGTGAAGATTGCAATGATAATTCACTCTGGAGGTTAAAAAGCTGGGGATAGCTGTTGGGAAGTACATGCAGATAACCAGAAGCCTTAGCTACTTTTTGCAAATACAGATGTTTGTATTTGCAAAAAAATCCTACGTTAAGTTTGCAGATGACACCAAATTGGGCAAATGAGTCAATCTGCTTGAGGGTATGAAAGCTTTGCAGAGGGATCTGGACAGGCTGGATCAATAAGCCAAGGTAATTGTATAACGTTTAACAAGACCAAGTGTTAGATCCACACTTCGGTCACAACAACCTCATGCAACCATACAGCCTTGGGGAGGAGTCGTTGGGAGAACTACTCAGTGGAAAAGAATCTGAGGGTTCTGACTGACAGCTGACTGAACATGAGCCAGCAGTGTGCCCAAGTGGCCAAGAAAGCTAATGGCATGTTTGCCTGCATCAGAAATAGTGAGGCCAGCAGGACTAGAGAGGTGACAGTCCTGTACTCAGCACTAGTGACGCTTCACCTCAAGTATTGCATTCAATTTTGGGCACCTCAATACAAGAAGGACATTGAGATGCTGGAGTGGGTCCAATGAAGCTAGTGAAAGGTGTGGAGATCAGGTCTTCTGAGGAGTGGCTGAGGGAACTGGGGTTGTTTAGTCTGGAAGAAAGGAGGCTGAGGGGAGACCTTATTGCTCATTGTAACTACCTGTAAGGACATTGCAGAAAGGTGGAGGGGTCAGTCTCTTCTTCCACGTCACTAGCAATACTACAAGAGAAAATGGTTCAATCTGTGTCAGAGAGGTTTAGATTGGACACTAGGAAAACAAATTTCACTGGGAGAGTGGTCAAGTATTGGAACAGGATGTCTAGGGAGGTAGTGAAGTCCCTGTTCCTAGAGATGTTCAAAAAACATGTAGATGTGGCATTAGGGAACATGGTTTAGTGGACATAGAGGCACTGGGTTGACAGTTGATGATCCTGGAGGTCTCATACAACCTTAATGATTCTGTGATTCTGTGTTAACAACTACTCTCTGAACAGTTGCTCCTCATTTTCATAAGACATCTGTGCATCTGCGGAGACTCCTGCTTATCAGCAGATGAAATCAGAAATAATCAGCCCATTGGCCAATCTGGGCTGATCTCCTGCCCCTCGTCTCTCCAGACAGGTTCCTCTACCCTATTTTAGCACATTGGAGCTAAATGTATAGTAAATACGCTAATTGTGCTCAGTAATGGGCAGGAATTTTCTTAGGTGTAAATATGATGCTTTGACAGTACATCACCTAATCGGTTTCTCATTTTTAAAAGCAAAGTGTGTGGACCGTGTTCTTAATCTTTTTCACTTTGCATAAATCCTGGCAGTTGTACAGAAAAAAAAAAAAAAGATATAAAATGTTAACATCTTGACTAGCATTTTTCACTTGCCCACCTCTAGCTGCAAAAACACCTGAGTTGCTGAGAAGTGGAGAGAAGGGCTCAATGTGCCCAGTGCCTGGAGCACCTAATTCCTTCCTCTGAGCTCAGACAGGATTTTGCTCTTTAGTACACCATAGGCTTCTGTCCAATCTGTCCAGATTGGCAAATTTCAGTCCAGATGGTTATGATTGCTATGATACTCTTGCTTTTAATCTTGACTAAAGTTTTGACAAAGGCCTGTGAATTAAGTGGGTTACTACCAGTAGCAATGACTGCATGAATTTCACATTTTTTGCCTGGTCCATCTGCCAGGCTGAAAAGAGAGAAAGCAGGCAAACCATTCTGGTATAAATTGGCATGCCTGTATTGCACAAATCCAATTAGTTAACAGCCAGGACATTTCTCTACTGTTACTACTATTCAACACAAAATTCTCTTTGGCAATTGCATGTTGAGTAGTAAATCTTTCCTTTTCAGGCTTGCTACCCATTTGGAACCTTTGGCCCACATTTACATGGAAATTTTACTCCCCTTGAACACAAAGCTTTCCCTCTCAGTGTGCAGGCTGCATTAATTGTCAGTAATGTAGATGGAAATATATTCCAGTGCATTGTATCACCAAAACTGAAAGAGATTAATAGCCTGCCCTGTTGTAAGAAGTTTGGCACCATGTGTTTTTTCTGTCAGTGAGATGACTATTTATATTGTTTTTAGGTAACTAGTGTAATAACCTTAAGTATAATTGCTTATCTGAATGCATGCAATTAAAACTGTTTTCTAGGAGGTCTTTGTGCTTGAAACCTATTTTGGTGGACGCTTTCTTTGCCAGGATAGAAAGGACGTTGCAGCACTTTTCACATGATGATGTGAAATGCTACACTTGATGAATGCAACCCGTTTTCAGCAACAACTGCCTTTCATAATAACAGGTTGCACTTTCTTTTACTATTGCCATGCTAGTCATCCTTGCTGCCTTTTGAGGAGCTGGCTTACAGATCTTGGAAATTAGTGAAGTGCTTGCAGCTTTGAGCTGAGATCCTTTCATCCTTGCTGCCTCCTATTCAGTACAGACCTCCCAAGCCTTCTAGTCTCATCCCCCAAATAGTTTTGTTTCTTGGTTCTCAGCAGTGCTGCTGTTGACCTCCACTTTTCTTCTTATTATTCCATTTTAATTAACCTCTTTTATAGATGCATAAGTGCTGATGGAAAGTGGGAGTTGGTGTCTCCTTCAGGCATGGCCTCTGTGTGGATCCTCTTCAGGGACGCATTTTGAATTTCAGCAGATGACTCCAGTTTGCTTCTGCATGATAGGGTAAAATATAGTAAAATATTCTGGTATTTATGCATTAGTTCAGATGGGTATTAATAACAAGCTAGAAGTACTTCAGCAGCACAATGATCTCTAGGAGAATGAAAGTGAAGCAATTTACAATCTGCGTTCAGTAGTAGTATTGCAGTTGAAAGGCTAAAATGCCAAATAAATTTCACATTGGAGGTCCATTTTCACACTTTATGAAAACTAAGGTCACACTAATAAAGTATGAAGTTGAATGTGCTGGAAAGGTTTCTGCAAGTCTTTCAAAAAGTCAAGTGTGTCCCAGTGATGAAGCTTATTTGCCATAGATGGGCATTTAAAATAAAGCTTGACCGCCTAAAGTTTTTCAACCCACTCTTGTCAAATGTGTTTTGACAGTCCTTTAGCTGAGTTGCTGATGTTGAATAGTTGAATCTCCTAATTTGACAAAATGCTAGGATTATGTAATGGTAATTTTTAGTTTTGAGGAGAAAATGTTGAGTCTTTGTTGTCTCTTCCATTCCTCAGTCATGCACAAAAATAACAGGAATGTGGGTATTAAACAGTCTTATATTTATTTATTATTTATGTTTATTATTATGTCACCCATTAATATACAGCTTTTGAAAATTATATTGGAGATCAATAAGAAATTTAATTTTAAGGTCGTTTCTTGTCAGCCAGTTCGAGCTAGTTGGTGTCTTAATGGACATTAATGAAGGCATTTAAAAAACCCTGAAACAAGAATAACTTGCTGAAGTACTTGGTTATTTTTAATGCACAAATGCTGTGGCTACAATTGGTTTTTGTTACTATGGGAATAACAGACAACACTAACAACAACAAAGGATTAAAATGAAACTTGTTTGTTAAAAAAATAGGTTTAAAAAATCAAATTAGGAGATGTTAGACTCCTACTGTATCTTTCCTGTGGAGCAGTTCTTAGGGAAGTCTTGTTTCTCAGACTGTGATTTGTATACAATGTTATTATTCTTATTGAACACACAATTTTCTACAGACTATTTTTTAATTAAGCTGATAAAAATTGTAGAATTGTTGATACCACATGCTGCCTTTCATGTGCAATTTATAATAGTGAAGTCATCTTTAATATGCTTAAAAACTCATGCTTGGAAAAGCAAGAACTGATGTAAAGGGATAGGTTTTCAGAAAGATTTATGCACAAATCAAGATGTGTTCTCAGACCGTGACATCTGTGTGCTTGCAAGAGAGCCATCTCCACTCACATAAATACTGCCAGAGGTGCAGGTTTTCAGACCTGCCCATAAAGCAGTGCTGAGGTAGTGACTCACGGATGCTCAACTCTCTGGATTAGTGGCAACATCTACTAAACTAAATGGTTCAATTTTAGAGGACACTTGCTGCCCTCCTTTCCCCCAAATGGTGCCTTTTATGAACAGAATGGTCACATCCATACCACACACGTAGCCCTCAGCTCCAGTTCTCCTTTGAGTACCATATAAACTTTGGTGGTCCTAAGACATAATTATATTTGTTGTGTACTTTTTCAGTTACAGGTTTCTAGGAGCGCCAGTGTTGATTTGCTAACATGAAATTGTGTTCATTTCCTTTAGGACCGTGGGAGGAGAGCTTGTGTAGCATTTGAGGTTATTCAAGATCACATGCTGACATAATGTTAGAGAAGGAGTGCTGTAAGGAGAGCACAAACATATGATCCAGTCTTTATCAGGTCAACCATAAGTGTTGAAACAGCATATCCCGGGATTACATCTACAAACTGTCTTGAGAAGGCCAAAGCAGAGGAGGCAGTGGGTCAACACCAAAGGGAGTGGAGTCATCAGGAGATACCACTTGACCTCACTTCCTAGACTACTTTTGTTTAAAAGTAGAGTCAAACAGTGGTGAATCACAGCAAAGCAAACGTATACAGATCTGCTCATTGCAAAAGAGTGTAGTGAGAGAGCAGAAGGCCTTGTGTCCTGGTTTGAGTTAGAACGTAACTAATTCTGTTCAGTTGTTTTGCTGTTCACCTCAGTGTCTTCTGAGTAATTGCACTTTCTGAAGTTAATGGCATATTTATGCAGATAATTTCTGCTTTTACAAGTGATAACACTTGATGTTTACAGTTACTGCAGGCAGTTGGTATGCAGAAGGGCTCTAGCTTAGACTTGCTCCTATGGAGACCAAGGTCATTGCTAAATCTCATGTGCCACACCTATATATTTTTGGGTAATGAAAACATTGGTGCACATGTGGAACAGGTTATGTTAATTTAGGTTTACTTTATCTACAGGTCTGGTCAAAATTACTGAGTTAACCAGGCTAGCTCTTTCACTTTGTGTCTGGTCACAATGGTCTCTAATCTGAGGAAGCACATGGGTGACAGTCATCACTTTACAATCAGGTGCTCAACTGAAGAAGAATATGTCTAATTAATTAAAAAGGCTTACAATTTTCCTTCAGAGAATTTTTTTTGTGAAAACAGTGAGAGTTAAAATACTGAAGTGGAAAGCATACACTTTCACAAGAAAAAGATTTGACTTCCTGAAAATTGGAGCTGGATGCTCCAAAGCAGCTCTTTACTACTGCAGAGCAGCAGTGGTGCTGCATATCCCCCAACCTCTAGGGTTCCTGGAAGGTTTCTATATACCAAAAGGCAGCACAACTCTTTGCAATGATGTGCAAGATTACACTTAACTTTAAGGAGTTTCAGTATCAGATTATAGTGATGGTGTGAGGTGCATTTCAGTGCTGTCAGTCCTCATTGTCTAGTCAGCTCACAAGTTTTAATGATTTTAATCACCTGAGATGTACAGTCTAATAACACATCTCTTTAACAAAGACTACCGAGTCTACCCTGGGACTTCTTGCCAGTATAGCTTTTCTGAACTAAGCTGTGATAAGGTATGACTTGTGGCTGGTAGAGTTTTGCCAGCCGGAGTTCCTTGTGCAGACACACCTATGCTGCCAAACTTGCTGTTGGAGGAAGTTTGCCTGGCAGGAGGGCAGCTTGGCCCTGGTGCTGACCACATCCCAAGGAGAAGCTCATCAGTTTCACAGAGCTGTACCTTCTGTGCCCAGCTTTTCACCTGCCACTGTGGAGAGCATGTTGTGGAGTATTTAACTCATCACATCAAATCATGGGCTGTGGTTGCCTCCATCATACTTCCTTCTAAGACAGCTCTACTAGACATCACCAGCACTGGCAGGTACAAGACCCAAAAATACCCTAGATGGAAGCAGGAACCTTAAAAGCAACAACTTAGTTGCTGTAATTTGCAGTCTGTTCATGTATTTTTTGCTCAGCAGTATCCCTGGCAGGTCCCATACACTGCGTACAGCTGTCTGTGTTGGTTCTGTGCCAAATGAGAATTTCCTGGTGTAAAAAGAATCCTCAGTTGTCTATTTTGAATCCTTTCTAGGCTTCAAGAATAGTACAAATCATTTTGAACTGGGTTGTAGCACTATCATCAAATACCTTGAAGCAAACACATAAATCAGAAAGTGAGAAATATGTGTTATTGTCCACAAATTACAAAATGCAGTGTCCTGTGTTCTCCAAATGACAATTTACTGAGCCATATCGCAGTGATGACTGTTTCTGAATGGGGTGCTACAATATATTTTCCCTTAGGCACCTAATGCTCATGCTTCCCTATTTAATTCCTTCAGTGGGAGAGCAGAAGCAAGCAAGAGTCACTTCTCCTGCATCATTGTAAAGCCAGGCCAGCTTCATTTGCCGGAGCAGAGGTAATCCATTCTGTACTTACACCAGTTCAACTTGAGTCACAGTCTGGCCTCTTATCTATAATGAAGGTTGCTGTGTAGTAACTTGTGGAGAAGCCAAAGAGAGGAAGGCAGATTCTTAATAGTGGTGACTTTTTTTGCTGGGCGGACAAAACTTCAAATGAGAAGAACATAAGCCTGATGAAAGACTGTTCATGTCTTCTAAAACCTTCCCAGCACCTGTGCTGAGAAAAATAGGAAAACTTGTTTGTAGGCACAGTTTTTCAATGACAGGAGAAGTCCAGAGGCACTTCAACACTGGATTTTGCTCTTCCAACATATTCTGATAACATCACAGAGCTAAAGTGCCTATTTCCTACATAGATAAAGCTGTCCTGACAGCTACAGGTTTCTGGCTTGACAAGGCTGCTGCTGCTGGCTGTCAGCTGTCGTAATGAAACAAATTAGAGGTTCATCGGCAATGTAGAGAGTCCTGTGATCCTGAGAAGCTTTGCCTTCGAATATTGACGTCAATGGACCATGCTGGATTTAGATGGCTCTTAGGCTTTATTAAGTAGTTTTTGGTTGACTGCACTGTGTCACTCCTCCTCTCTCATCCTTGCTGCATGGTCCTGTATGTGTCATCCTGGCACTGGAAGAAGTCTCACCTTTACAACGAAAGGATTTCCACCAGTCAGCCTTGGCACTGTAGCCCCTCTCTCGCAGGCTGTATTATACAGTATCTGTGGCACACCTGCATAGGGGCTAAACAGTGTAACAGCAGCTAGTCCAGCCATCTCTGGATTTAAGTATGTTGGATGCAAAATTGAAGGGCATTTATAAGTTGCTCAGTGTTCCAAAGATGAATGTCAGCCCAGCTGCACTGCACCCCTGCTCCTTGTTAAGCATCTTACAACATGCCTCGTGATCTGAGCACTGGGACCCACACCATCCAGGCGGGATATTTTCTGGGATTTTTTCTAGTCCAAAGAACCATCTGACTGAACTGGCTAAAACACCAAACCCATTAGTTTTGCTATAGAACAGGATGAGAGCTATAGTAAATGTTGCCTGTTTTCATAAAGAGTCAGAATTTTCGTGACAGCACCATGCTGATCTTAACTGCAGGCAAGGGCAGGAGCATTTGTTTCCAAGTTGGCTCCAGCTCTTGGATCCCTGAAGATTTTAAATGTCCCTAACTACATTTAAATGTAATCCTTCTTTTGTTACCTTTTCTTCATCTACACATGCAACTTTAGTGGTATGACTTTTCTCCTGGCTAGTGCAGCAAAAATGTTACCTGTGTACTTGGAATTAGAAATATTTTGAAATGTGTTCATCAACATGGAGTTGTTGAGTCATCTGTGGCATTTTTCCCTTGTGTGTGTGTGTGTGTGTGTGTGTGTGTGTGTGCGCGCATCATGAAAATAAACAGAATGAGGAAGTATCTATAGATACCAAGCAATGGGTGACCATGTACATGAGGTGAAACATTTGCCACACCAATCTTGTGACATGGATTTCCTTGTTGCAGTCCAATACATTTTCTCTAGTGAGTGGATAGTGTTTACAGCTGGTAGCGGGAGGGCATTTTTTTCATATAAAACCAATATGCACTGATTTTTACAAAATACAGATTTTCTTTTCAGAAGTCTATTTGAGAGTGAAATTGAATAAGGATGTTTTAATAGTACATGAAGTATGTGGGTGGCTTTGCTTCCTGTATTTTAGGCTTCAGTTTAACAGACAATGCAGTGCTTCAGTAGACCATTGTATAACTCCACTGTTCTTAGCATAGCAGTCATATTAGCTCAAGTTCATACAATACCTGTGTGAGTAAAGGAGAAGCAAGGGGTTAGGGAAAAAAAACATATAGAGATAAAGAAAATGAAAAAGACAGCGAGGAAGTGAGGAGACTCAAGAGAAAGAGCACCAGTTACAGAAGAGCAATTGGGTAGTGAACACCAATGCTGCAGCCTGACCTGTGTTCTGCCCTCTTAGCTATTAACTTTTTGCAACATTATTAGAGGAAAAGGCATACCTTACCACAGGGAACTAAGAAGGGATAGTACATAGCTTTTAAGATAGCTGTGCAACAGAAATTTACTTAATATCTGCAAAGTACTAGGCATAATAGAGCTGTGGGTTTAACATGTCTGGAGTAAAAAATATGTTCATCCACTGTCCAATCCTTTCTTCCTTCTACTGTGGGCATTCAATGTACTATTGAGAACAATCCAGTACAAATAGTTGTGCTTAAAAGAAAGGTTGATATTCAGACTGTGACTGTGTGGGACTACAAAAATTACTTGTTTGGTCTTTGATCATATTCCAGGGAGACACAACAAACTGCAGCAATATTACCTCTTGCTGTTGTGCAGGGCATCCTTGAATATGTGAAGGACAAAGCAATGTTGGAATCCCCTGTGGATCTTTGCGGAAAATGAGGGTCCCAGTGTGTTGCTTCCTATGGTGCTACCTGCTGTCAATCACAATGCTGTTTGCATTTGATTTTTGTTTTTATTTGGCTCATTTAAGTCTTGTACCTGAGCTTCAGGGAATAGTTGGCTCTTTGAAGTTGTCCTTTAAAAAGCAGTTTTCTTTGTACTCTTTTTGTTGGTGCTTGTTGACCATAAACCTACAAGGAAGAGTTCCCTCTGTCACCAGTCTGTCCTTTAATACCCCACTCACAGCATGGCTTACTTCTGTTGCAAGCCAATCTAAAGACATGCCAAGGGCAGAGGTGATTCGGGGAATTAACAAAAAAAAAAAAGCATTAGTATACTGAGCTATGATAGGACTAGTGTTGGCTGAATTATAAAACCCAGTGAGGATAGCTGTCAGACCAGCACTTAGCATTATTATATGACAGGCACTGACAAATTAAACCCAGCTCTCAGTTACTAGACTTTCATTTCACTGCAAAAGACTTATCATTGCTTACATAAATGTGGCATTAATCCTTCAGTACATCTTTGGAGTATGAGTTTAATATAAGATGAATAATCTATTGCAGATGTGAGTTAAAGAATGAACATGTTCCTTCATGAATTGTGTGCTTTGAGTGGGTATTGGGCATTTGCTGGGACCAGGTGTGGATCTGCAAGGAAATGGGAGCAGTCATGTTTAACATGGCCTTGGTTCAGCATGGCCTTGCTGTTCTCTGCCCTTTGCGGAGCGTGGTTTCCATATTTTGGAGATCTGGGTTGACGTGCCTCTTCATGGAGCCTGATGGGATGCACCCACGCATCATAAGAGAGACAGCAGAAGTCATTGCTAAGACACTCTCTGTCATCTTTTCTATGTCATGGGGATCAGGAGAGGTGCCTAGGGACTGGAGGTTAGCAAATGTCACTCCAAACTTCAGGAAGGGTGATAAGGAGGACCCTGGTAACTATAGACCAGTCAGCCTCACCTCCATCCCAAAAAAGGTGATGGAACAATTTGTCCTGGACTTTGTCTCTAGGCACATCAGGGACAAGAGGGGCATTAGGGACAGTCAGCATGGCTTCACCAAGGGGAAGTCACGCTTGACTAACCTGATAGTCTTTTATGAGGGCAAAACCACGTGGATAGATGATAGCTGAGCAGTGGATGTGGTCTGTCTTGACACAATCTCACATAGCATCCTCGTGGACAAACTGAGGCAGTGTGGACTGGATGATCGGGTAGTGAGGTGGATTGTGAACTGGCTGCAGGATAGAGACCAGAGAGTAGTGTTTAATGGGACAGAGTCTAATTGTAGTCCTGTATCTAGTGGGGGCCCCCAAGGATCAGTACTGGGATCAGTCCTCTTCAATCTATTCATAAATGACTTGGATGAGGGATTAGGGTGCGCTGTCAGCAAGTTTGCTGATGACACAAAGCTGGGTGGTGTCACCAACACCCCAGCAGACTCTGCTGCCAATTCAGCGAGACCTGGACAGGCTAGAGAGCTGGACAGAGAGAAATGTAATGAGGTACAATAAGGGTCAGTGTAGAGTCTTGCATTTGGGCAAGAACAACCCCAGGGACCAGCATAGGTTGGGGACTGACCAACAGTGAGAGAGAGCAGTGCAGGAGAAAGGGACCTGGAGGTCCTAATGGACAGCAGGATGACTCTGAGCCAGCAATGTGCTGCCAAGAGGACCAACAGCATCCTGGGGTTCATCAGAGGGGGGTGGTTAGCAGATCAAAGGAGGTTCTTCTCCCCCTCTACTCTGCACTGGTGAGACCGCATCTGGAGTATTGTGTTCAGTTCTGGGCCCCTCAGTTCAAGAAAGACACAGAGCTGCTGGAGGGTGTCCAGTGTAGAGCAATAAAGATGATGAAGGAAGTAGAGCACCNTATCAGAAGAAACTTCCTCCCAGTGAGGGTAATGGAGTTTTGGAATAGGCTTCCCAGGGTGGTTGTGGAATCTCCTTCTCTGGAGATGTTCAAAACCTGCTTGAATTTGTTCTTGGTCTAGGTGCTACTGCTGTGATAGGGGGATTGGACTGGATGATCTTTTGAGGTCCCTTCTGATCCCTGAGGACTCTGATTCTATGTCTTATGTTGTGTTAGTGCAGGAAAAAAAATCATAAGAAGGGACTAATTTTTAGTAAAAGAGGCTGTATTCTGGGACCTGGTTGACTCAGGGGCAAACTATAAGTTGTGCTATATTCAACGTCTGCTTTTGAGGTTTAGGCAATACAGCAAAAATAGGTAAAGAGTAGCTTTGTCTCGATGGCCAAAACCTGTGCGTGACATTGCCAAGTGTGTTAGAGACACTCTTATGGGATAATGTACCCGGTATCAGTAACATTCCTGCCTTCAATTAACTGTTTCTTATTTATCCATCAATTACCCTCCAGAGGGGGACACATCAGCATACTTTTTCTCCCCATT
The DNA here is from genome assembly GCA_013397515.1 of Upupa epops. Lineage (NCBI taxonomy): Eukaryota > Metazoa > Chordata > Aves > Bucerotiformes > Upupidae > Upupa > Upupa epops. The sequence continues at coordinate 21,789 of VZRI01009838.1, forward strand.
CTTTTGGTTTTTCTTCTGTTGTTGTTCCTAGTAGTCATGTACACAACCAGTTTAATCTGTGTTTTATTATTTTTAGAATGTAAATATGGGACTACCTTATTTTTTGTGTTCATTAATGCTCTCCAGCAAACTCTTGGTAACATTAACCTCAAACCGGTTAATAGCTTTTTTTTTTGTTGTTAGTAATTGAAAATATCTTCAGTAGGTAGAGCTTCAGAAATTCACTAGAACCTTTGCTTGTTGCAAAGGCTTCTGGACACATTAAGCAATTTTATACATACATGGTACTCCACAATACATAAAGTTCTTCCAGAATAATGTTATCAGTCTTTATTAAACATGTGCTGATCCCTGGGTTGTTCAATATGAGTGTATATTTTGTCAAAGCAGTGACAAAGCCTTTCTGGTTTTCTTAATTCTACCTAGAGTACAATCACCTCAGATGTAAATAACCTGAATTCTGGGATTAGTGCCTTTTAGGTACAGCTTATAGTAACATGTCTCACACTCAGATCTCACTGTATCTGACAATGATTTTGCTCAAGTTCAGCTAAGAATTTAGTTTGCATTGATGGTGTCACTATCTAAAATTTTTTTTTGCATTGTCTATATTTGAGTAACATTTTTTAGATTACTCAGCTAAATTTTTTCCCTTATTTCTTTTCCTTTTCTCCAGGATCAAAAGATTGAAGAGTATAGTTGTAGTGCATTTCTTAATGCACCTGTCCAGCATGCTCTTTGATGAGGCTATACTGATTACTGAACTACTTGAAATCAAGCAATCAGCAGTTCTGTCTAGCTTCCCACAAGTCCTGAAAAATGTTTTTATTCCTTTTGTGAAAATGGTTATGTCAGCAGAGAGTACAAAATGAATCAAATTATACTTCATCTTATTACAAAACCACCTGGCAGTCAGTGGAAACATCCCACTCTTCTTTGCCTTCCAGGTCTTTGATCCACTTGAAAAGCCTCATCCACTGTCAGGAGGGGTTACCTCACTGCTCGCTCAGCTCTACAAAAAGGTGTATTTAAACTGAAGGTTACTCTTGGAGATGCCGAACAATTTCCCTGGCACGTTTCTTCTTCCAAGTACTTTACTTAGATCTTGTATGTGCAATCCAAATATTGCCAATTCCAAGTCTTGAGAATCTAAGAAGCAGCCTCCTTTTATGTTTCTCTTCTCTAGGAAATTCTACAGGATTTCCTTTAATCATGAGGGCCAGCAAGCAAATAGCATTTTAGTTAAAAGCTAAGAGTTTCATGTGACTTCATCACTGGGTCTCAAAAAGCCCCTGCTATTCAGAGGACTAGTACTGATGCTATTGTTAACAGGCCACGTTACATGTGGGGCTTGGGGGACTTGGCCATTCCAGGCAACCAGTTAACTTCACTTGCAGAGTGGTTGCAAACAGCACCTGACCCAATTTTTGCCTTCCTGCTCTGCCTCTTTGGGATGCCTGCCTCCTGTGGCAACTTGGGATAGCGGGAATGCAACATAGAAGAGAGGCTTAGGGGTTTATTCAGCAATCTTCAGCATCCATCCTGCTGTGAAGACTCTCTTGCTTATGCACAAAGAGGCACACATATGCACAAGGCTGCTGCAGTGTCCTTTCAGAGCTCTTGCTTGTCCGTTTAATATTTGATAGCTATTTGGCAGTCAGCAGAGAGAAATAGAGCTTTTTGTTATGTAAGTCCTCTTAGGAGTTTGATAAAGCATAACTTACGTTTCTCATTATGAAAAATAAAATGTGTTTCTCACTTCTTTGCATCCAAATGTTAGCCTTTGATGTCTGTGCAGCTCGAGTTCCTTGTGGTTTGTATTTCATAGCCATGTAAAATAACAGTGCATACTTTGTTCTGCCAGATAAGGAGATCCTGAATGATGTCGAGTTGAGGCTAGAAGTGCTTCTCTAACCAAATGGCTGTGCTCTAGAAGCTTATTAGTGCCTTTTTGGAATCTCCAGACCCAGTTGCAACATGATTACTCCATTCTCATTTTTTCTTCTGCCTTCTTCATAAACTTATACCTCCCTGCTTGCTTGCTCTTGCTGCTGTGCAGCAGAAGGATTAAACAGGGTTCATCTTCCCTTTTTGCCTTAATGCTTTAGAACATTTCAAAATAAAATAAAGTTGTGATGAAGAACTGAAGAAGAAGCCTAGAAGGAGGTTTTAAGTTTTAGGGAAAAAAAATAATGGTCCAAAGTAGCAGGCAAATAAGATAATTTGCAAGTTTATAACTCGCTCCACTTCTGCTAAGGTGAGATTCTCTCCTGGACCCATCCTGCTCATTCGTCTATATTCTTAAAGAAAATACCTGACAACTATTGTGCTCTTTGTTACTACATCACTGTACTTGGCACTTTAAGCTTTATAGGGTGGGAGAAATGCCTAGCAGCATTTTCAGTCCTGGATATCCTTCTTTCTTTATCTTTTAGAAATACTTCTCCAAATACAGGCTTTATTTTTGGTTTTTATTTGATATGGTGCTGAAGTCAGACCTGTGATTTCATGTATTTTTTAAGTTGGTAGATGTAACTGTAGGTGATAAAGACTCTATCCTGCAAACCAAGATACCTTTATTAATCCTCTGGCCTTATCGTGAGGCTCCAGACTTTTTCTTCTTCTGTCCTAAAAGTGAGTTTCATGTTGGAGAGAAGTAACTAATCAATAGTGGGAAATGGGGTGCTTGGTGAGGAAAGGACAATTCTTCCCAAAGGATCTCTTCCCAAGCGATGCTCCTCAGTGTCTGTGGTGTGGCCTCCTGTCCTGTGTGAATTGAAGTGAAACCATCCATTCATTTACTATAGGTCACTGAGCAGCCATTACATATGCTAATGGCTTTTAGTCAGTACTGATGTGGACTGGAATTGAACCCTTTATGAGCTTTGTGTCTGGGGATAATGGATAAGTGTGGCAACCAGTTTCCAGCTTACCCAGGTTAAAGATTTTGCTCTATCAGCATGTGCTTGCTTTTTACAAGTCTGCTTGGTTGAATTTCTCTACCAAAACCCACTCTTATTTATGGTCCTGTGAGGAGCCGTGAAGAGATACAGTTTTGTATAACTATTATTAATATTGCAAAGGACATAACATGATGCGCACTAGGGAAGGCTAGTTCATTGTTTGGGCTTGGAGAAGGATGTAATTTAGCAAAAGTATTTTAAGGTGAGACTGTGTTAGATATTGGGTATACTCATTTTAAGATTTAATAAACAGGAACTAAATAAAACTCAATTTGTCATAAGGAAAACACTTCTGCAGCTTCTATTTTCAGGCACCAAATTACAAACATATTAAAAGGTCTGATTTTGTGGGGTTTTTTATTACCTAACCTTTGAAAATCAGCAGTGGGATACCCTAACTCCATTACCCTGTTCTTTGCAAAACAAATCTTTAATCTCTAGTCTTTACAGAATAAAGAAAGTTTCTTTATTAAAAAGGCTCACTTTTTTCCAAGAGTATGTCGCTTACTGTGCTTTTACATATAAAGTTGGCTTTTTTTTTATGACTTACAAATGTGCACATAGTGAGGATAGGATCATTTACAAATGACATATTGTGGGGCTTGATGCCACTATGGATCAACCCGTGCTTTTTGCTATAGAAGGTAGTTGAAGCCATGCATTTACCAATATTAAAGAGGGATTGAAGTCTCTGAGAAAACCAGCTGGATCAATCCAGAATTTTTGTAATATCTGCCAAAGCAGAAGACCTGCAGTTCCTGTTGGACTATAAGCATCCTAAGACCTCAAGGTATATAATACCAGTAATTACAAGAATGAAGTTTTCTGAATTGTAGTAATATATTTTGTATAATTGTAGTAATATATTTTGCATGTTTTGCAGAATCTACTATTATCTGGCATAAAAAAGCCCATAAATTAGCAAGAGATTCCTATGCAGTGTTTAATGCATTAGCTAGAATCTGCTTTGTCAGTAACTTTAAATACCTCCAGCATCAGAAAAATAAAGCTTTAGCTGAAGGGTAAAAATGGCTTGTGGGTGCACTTTCTGTGCCATTCTCATGAGAACAGAAAAGCCACCAGGCCAGACACAGCAACTCTCTCTTAAGGTTTTTAAGACTATTCTAAAGATTTTAAGATCAAGAATGGATATTTTAAGAATATAAAGTTGACAAGTGTATGCAATTGCTTAGGGTCAGGTAGGCAAGAACACAAAAATTAGTGACCACTTCAGCATTTCGTAATCTCTGGGAGCTGGTGATTTTTGTACATAGAAACCTAGAAGGAAACCCCATTTGTGGTCACTTCCATCACCAAACAGGTGACTTCAAATCTAAAAACTTATAGGATATAAAAGACTGAAAATCAGGAAGAATTAAGAAAAAATACAGATGTAGCAAAAGTTTGTAGTGAAAAATGATTGCTAATACATAAAGGCTGTGAAGAAACTACTGTTGTCAGGTCTTTGTAGTTCTGAGTGTCTGAAGAAGTAAGAAAGAAGTTTGTAGCAAAGTATTACAGGTATTTTTAGAGAAGCACAAATTTGTATCCATTCTTTACAATTCTATCTGGAAGTCTAATAGATATTGTCTTTCATGGAAAGATTTACATGCCTCTGTGACATGAAATCCATTAAGCAAATCTAATTAGACATCCGTGCCAGAATGTTGCCTGAATTAATGAAATAACATTCCAGTCAAAAGGAAATCTCAGAGGAGCACCTAAATGGGAACAATGCCTGATAAGTTATCTTTGGTTTCCTCCTTTCCCTCTGATAATGAAAACGTTCAGGCAGCCAGAATTAATAACAATATGAATGGCAAATAATAAGTCCCAGAACGCTGAAAATAAGAAGTGAGTTGGACTTGTGACCCTTTGTCAGAATAACTGAAGGAGTCAAACTAAACATCTCAACCAAAAGGACTTAAGCCTAATGCCACCAAGTTCACAAATATAATCCTTTATATTTGCATATAGCTTTCTTTTAATTATTTATTTTCAGTTTCTTAGCACTCAAGGTTGTATTGGGTTGTGCTTTGTTATAACATGTCAAACATAGCTAATGTTGTAATTTAATTGAGTTTTATGTGGTCTCATTTAAGATTGAGTTATTTCTCCATCTATGAGATACATACTTGCATACATACATAGATATAGATAGATGGTTGGACACATAGGTGGATGTATAGAATCATAGAATCATTAGGGATTGGAAGAGACCTCAAAAGATCATCTAGTCCAATCCCCCTGCCACATCAGGATCACCTAGACCAAGTCACACAGGAACACATCCAGGCAGGTCTTGAACATCTCCAGAGAATAAGACTCCACAACCCCCCTGGGCAGCCTGTTCTAATGCTTTGTCACACTCACTGTGAGCAAGTTCCTTCTGATATTTATATGGAACCTCCTATATTCCAGCTTGCACCCCTTGCCCCTTGTGTTATCACCAGATGACCTTGAGAAGAGTCTGGCTCCATCCTCCTGACACCCACCCCTCACATATTTCTGGACATTAATATATAGCCTTTTGCAGATGTTGTCCTCCTGTGCCATATAGGAAATATATGGAAAAAAGGAGTGTGGTATGCAAGAGAGAAGAAAAGCCTGAAAGAGCCTCCAAAAATAGGGCGATGGAGAATAGAAGAAGTCTATTAGAAGTCTAATAGAAGTTCCTTTCATGCATACATAAGCACCTCCATATTAAAGTTCATGTGGCTGTGGACAGCCCCAGACCCAGGATCTGTCATCCTATGCTGAGCCAGGATCCCCCTCTCCTATTCTTCAGTGGTTGCCCTTGGGGAGATATGGGGTGAATCCATCTTGCTTGCATTTACTTACCTAATCCACTGCAGTGGGCTGTCCTAGGGCTTGGTTTAGATGTATGATCAGTGGGAAAACCCAAAGAGAGATTCCCTACAGGCTGAAGGGACTCAGTGCTCTAGTGAGGGATATTGGCTGATGAACATGATTTAATGGTGACCTGGCAGGCCTGCGTTAGTGGTTGCACTTGACTATATTAAAGATTATATTTAACCAAGATGATTCTGTGATTCTGTGACCGGCTCTTCAGAGACACATGGATGGTTTGCAATGCAGTTGTCCAAGTTATGAGTATCCCACAACCTTGCATTGCCAGCCACAACCTGGCTCAGTTGGTCAGTCTGCAGCCAAACCGATGCTGTGTGTGATTGTGGACATTTATTTGACATCATCTGTTTTAACATTCTTGTCCTTGGTAAAAGCAGAGTTTTCCCCATATACTGTGACAACACACAACACGATTTCTATTGCATTGATTATTTTTTAATTCCCATGAAAAGAAGACACATCTGCTCTAGCATCAGCAAATAAGCTGCATAATTTAATGGCTTCTTTACTTCATAATGTTTGTCCTAGATAAGACCTGTTTGCTAATTATTCTGTCCCTCATCCTTCCTTCCTTAGTTGTCCTGAAACGTATCCACTAACATAGCTTTACACAGCACATGGTAAAAAACAGTGCTAGGTCTTCTAGCACCTCCATTATTTTTCGTTGACATCTTAAATTAAAATTCGGTACTTTGCAGACTTTCATTGAAAAGCTGGAACAATTAACATCTGAGAGGAGAGGAGGAGTAAAAAAAATATCAGCCCCCAAACATGAGCTTTTCAGTGCCTTGAGCAAGAAGTGGTGACATATGCAGAGTAAATAGCATCACACCTTCAAGTTTATAGCTGATGCAGCACAGATTATAGCACAGATAAAACTGTGCTGTAACATGCCATCTGCCCTGTTACCAGTTTGTACGGACTCTAGCAAACAGGTGTAAGATGTCTTTTGGATAAGCAAAATATCCAAACTTAGGGAATGTTAATCTTTAGGGACATGTGCCATTAAATTTTATTTTATTATGGGAAGTGGGAGAGAGAGGAGAATCACAGAATCACAGAATGGTAGGGAATGGGAGTAACCTCAAATATCATCCAGTCCAACATCATCCAGAACAGGACCAACTAGAGTGGGTTGTATAGGAATGCATTCAGGCATTCTCCAGAGGACTGCTCCATCACCCTTAAAGCAGACCATACTTTGCAGTTTTCTAACCAACTTTGTGTGTATGCATGTTGATGTGTGTGTGTGTGTGTGTGTGTGTGTGTGTGTGTGTGTGTGTGTGTGTGTGTGTGTGTGTGCGCGCGTGTGTGTGTGTGTGTGTGTGTGTGTGTGTGTGTGTGTGTGTGTGTGCACGTGTGCATCTGGGTGTGTGCTCATGTTGTGCAGTTCTCAACCATGTATGGTCCTGGCTCAAGGTGATCTTGCCTCTGTCCGCAGCCTTGGTGAGGCCACAGTTTGAGTACTGAGTGCAGTTTTGGTCACAACATTATAGGAAGGACATCAAGGTGCTTGGAGAGGGTGCAGAGAAGGTCAACTAGGCTGAGTAGCTAGAGAGTAGAGGTCTGAAGTAGAGTAGTAGTAGAGGTCTGAAGAACAAGTCATACAGAGAGAGGCTGAGGGAGCTGGGGCTGTTCAGTGTAGAGAAGAGAAGCATGCAGGCACATCCCATTGCTCCCTACAACTACCTGAAAGGAGGTTGTAGTGAGATGGATGTTGGTCTCTTCGCCCTATTGACTACTGACAAGACAAGAAGTACCAGTAGAGGTTCAGATTGGATATTAGGACAACCTGCTTCACAGAAAGAGTTGTGAGGCACTGGAACAGGCTGCTCAGGGAGTAAGATGAGGCATGGTCTCTGGAGGTGTTCGAAAAACTGGCAGACATGGTGTTTTGGGAGATGGTTTAGTGGTTAGGGGTTGTAGGCATCTTACAATATTGAAGTTGTTTTCCAATCTGGAATGATTGTATGATTCTATGAATCTCTTGGCCCTCAGAAGCCTTCAGAAGCATCAGTAAGATCATGCAGCAGGAGCTGTCTCTAGTCATTTTTTGGAGAATATTATTTTCTACCTAAAATTTTCAAAATGGCCACAAAACAGCTTCATGCTATCAAAAAGAATCTGTGAAGCAAGGCTGCAATGCATGGGGCCAAATATGCATTGCTGTTGGACCAGGGGATTAATTTAGGCTTGACACATAATTACAGAATCACTGAATGTTATGGGTTGGAAGGGAACTCAAAAGATGAATGAAGGAGATTTATAAACCATTGCCTCAGAGATAAGGCACAGAAAATCTTACATCTGATTCTTTGTTAGTGCTTCTGGAGTGTAGTTATTATAGGAAAGATTGAGACTAGCTAATGTAGATGTATTTCCTCTCTCTTTAGCTGATCTTTTTGCTCAACAGTTGTTGTGTTGTCTTATGCTGGTTGCACCAGAGAAGCACATGCAGGAATTAGGATTTGCATGCACTTCTGTTGCACGAAGGACAACAACCCCCAAAGTTCACTTGGAATTACTGAGAGCTATGGATCTGGTTTTGAAGGCTTCAGCACTGGACACCCCCTTTCCCCAGCACCAAATAGCAGTCATCCTCAAAGCCTGGCTGCTGAGCAAAGTAAATGAACCTGCTGCAAAATTTGCAGTGTCCAATGAATGTATTTTTCACATCTAATTGAGAGATGTGTGATTTCATGGACACAGGCTGACCTTGCATCTCACTGGAGTGAAGGGACTGAAGCTGCAGCAAAACTGTGGCTGAAGGGTCCAGAGGCAGCTGTAAACGCACCATATTCTTTTCTCTCCCTGGATGTGTTTTGACCCCTCTGCAGAGAGGCTCTCATAAATCCTAAGCAGAAGCCTGAGAACCGGAAAGATCCTGCTGACATCAAATCTTTCTAAACCTGCCCTTTGGAGATGTAGGAAAGGCAACAGTAAAAACACTGAAATAATAGAGCCACCACAGACTGCTGATGTTTCTTCAGCCCACCCTCTGCCTCCAGATGAGCCTAAGCTGTTTTCCTTTCTATGTTTATTTAATTATTTTTCTTTGGTTCTCAGTGTTTCAAAAATTACTTTGTCCTTTTATTTTTTCAATTATAAGCCATGAATTCACGCTGCAATCTGTGGCACTGAGGGAGCAGAGGATCTGATGCCAAAATGCTAACAGATTTAAGGTATTGAGAGGTGATTTGCAGGAAATAACTCATTTGTTTAGGCATTCAGAGCAAATACTTACACATTTTCTTCAGAAATAATTCCCACTTTCCAAAGCCAAAAAGCATCTTTTCTGTGTGTATTGAAGCTTGTATCGGTAACTAAGAATAGACTGTAGAACAAGAGTGGAAAAAGCAATCTCCTTTGAATTTGTGTAAGTCCTACCTTAGAAATTAAGTAGGATATCCAGGAAAAAGAAGCTGGATTATGAGAACACTAGAAAAAAACAAGGGCCTTTCTCAGCTTGCTAATTTAACCTAAAGTGAATGAAATGGAAAGATGAATACTTTGAAAGTAGTCTTCATATTTCTCTTAGGAAAAACTAGTTTCTAGGCCTAATAAAACAATGTTTGCTTTTCTGGAAAGGTGTAATGAGAAAGAGAAATGTTTAACTGAAGTCTGGAAACCAACATACTCTTTTTCTGTAAGAAAATAAAAATTTTCATGAGGTTAAATCTAATTGTATAAACCTTATTCTATAAAAATAAAAGGAACTAAGTGTTCAAACATTTGATTGATGCAATTACATTTAATTAATGAAGTTAGAGCTGACTTTGTACAGGTGCAAGTGAGAGCACAACCACTCACATTCCTTCTCCTTAAACATACTCTGCCAGAGCTGGAAAAGATGTTTGAGTGACTGATAAATTGATCAGTAGCTAATTGGGAGTAAACGTCAAGCACTCTAACAAAAAAATAGCAAAAAAAGAAAACCTAATCAACTTACTTTTGTGCAAAGGTTGTTTATGGGCATTCTCGGCTGGGAAGAGAAGTGTGTGGAACTGAGAAAGAGAATTTGTACTATCCCCAGCACATGGCTTAAGCACTGTTTATGAATTGACTCTTAGTATCAGACATTGCAGAAAATGTATCTCACACATCTGCAGTTTCTGTCTGCTCCCATGGTGTCCAGCTATAGCTGACTGGTTTGAGCTAGATGTAGGCTGTACTTGAAACCTCATCACTGGTGTACCCCAGCTCCTTTTGGCTCATGGGATGGGCTAATTAGCCATTACATGGTCCCACAGATTGGACAGAGACAGATCAGCACCTTGACACCACGGTGGAAGGAAGCTGAAAGACCTGTACATCAGGTTAAGATACTGATTCATAGCTCTACCTAGTAACAGTCATATTTTACAGAAGGAACAGTTTATTTTGTTTTCTCTGGATGGTGAAAAAAAATCCCAAACACCATCACAAAGACACCACTCTTCCTGCTGATACTGCAGCAAAATAAGTTGCTTTGAAATTGAATTAAATTTGTTCTAAAAGCAATTTGAAATAAATGTGGTTAAATCAATGCAAGTATTGATGAAGCATTATCCTCTTATGGATGACAGGATTTGGATCAGTTTCTCATGGATTTCCTGCTTGCTTTTCCATAGCATTAGCAAAGGGACACCCATTGCCAAGTGCTAAAGAAGAGGTTCCCAGTCCTAGATCTATCAGGAATTGGAGGTCTTGTGCTATTTGTGCTGAGGTACTTCAAATTCACTCTACTGAACGTGAGCTTAAGATAAAGCCTTAATGCAATTTTGAGTACTGCTGGAATGCACTTTTGACATAGACTATATTAGTTGTTTTAGTAGTGCAGAGAGACATAAAATGATAGTTTAGGTCAGAGAAATAATGAGGCCAGAGAAATTAGATCCTGTCAAAACTGCTGGAGAAACAGAGGCAGGCAGGGTTATGACCATTTAAACTGAAATCTGGCCCGCTAACCTGAAGTCAAGTGACATCTCTTTTGAGCAGAAACATTGGTTGACATCTGGTTTGGTTCTCTGAGCAGAGCTGTATGGTGACCCTTGAACAGGCTGATGAGGGTTTGCTGCTGACTCAGAGGCAGAGGTGCCAGACCTGGCAATGCATTGGGCAGCACCTTTGGTTTCATTTCAGTATTTCCTGTTCAAAGACCACACCGCCTTAATGTGCTTATGCTGTCATATGTGATACAGTCACGGTCCGATGTAGTATAGCTCCAGGCAGTGACAGCTGTAACTGCTTTGCTTGTGAAGTGGTGTCTTGGTTTGGGATGAC
>VZRI01009839.1:8476-44702 GCA_013397515.1 Upupa epops
CCCCCCTGCCAGAACAGGATCACCTCGATCAGGTCTCACAGGGCTGCATCCAGTCAGGTTTTAAAAGTCTGTAGAGAAAGAGACTCCACAACCTCTCTGGGCAGCCTGTTCCAGGGATCCTTCACCCTCACAGCGCAGAAATTCTATCCTCATTAATGTTTATAAATACGGAAAGGGGGAGTGCCAGGATGACAGAGCCAGGCTTTTCTCATTGGAGTCCAATGACAGAACAAGGAGCAGTGGGTACAAGCTGGGGCACAGGAGGTTCTGCACAAACATCAGGAAACACCTTTTTTTACTCTGAGGGTGATGGAGCCCTGGCACAGGCTGCCCAGACAGTCCGCAGAATCTCCTTCTCTGGAGACATTCAAACCCCACCTGGACATGTTCCTCTGTGACCTGATGTAGGGAAAATCCTGCTCTGGCAGGAGGGTTGGATTAGATAATCTCTAGAGGTCCTTTCCAACTCCTAACATTCTGTGATTGGGTGATCTTTACTATCCTACTTATAGTGACCAGTTGAGCTTTCTGGGCTAATTCCTAGAGAAAACAGAAAAAGCACAAACCCATATCCAGAATTTCCTAGGTAATTCCTTGCCATAGAAATGGAAGGAATCGGTGCTGTGCAAACTGAGAAAAAGCTCGCTTGAAAACTTTGCAAAGATATTTCTCTGTTTCTCACGGAGAAATTGGAAGCCTCATTAGCAGAAACACAATATCGCAGTCTCACAGTATTGATGAGGCTGGAAAAGACCTTAAAGATCATCCAGTCCAACCTAAAACCAACCAAGTAAACCTAACATTTGACATCTAGATCATGCCACTCAGCACTTCATCCTGCCTAACCTTGAACACCTCCAGAGACAGCGACTCGACCACCTCTGTGGGCAGCGCGTTCCAAAATCGGACCACTCTTTCAGTGAAAAACCTTTTCCTAGTGTGAAGTCTAAACCTCCCTTGATGGAGCTTAAGACTGTCCTGTCTCCAGTGTCTAGGGAGAAAAGACTTACCCCCACCTTTTAGGTAGTTATAGACACTGATAAGGTCACCCCTGAGCCTCCTCTTTTCCAGGCTAAACAGACCCAGTTCCATCAGCCTCTCCTCGAAGGGCTGACCTTCCAGGCCCTTTACCATTTTAGTTGCTCTTCCCTGGACTCTTTCCAGCACCTCGACATCCTTTCTAAACTGAGTGGCCCAGAACTGAACACAACACTCCAGGTGCGGTCTGACCAGTGCCGAATACAGGGTGAGGATAACCTCCCTCTCCCTGCTGGCCACACCATTCCTGATACAGGCCAGGATAGTCAGTACAAGATCCAGCAGGGCTCCTCTCCTAGTGGGCTTCTTCACCATTTGCATCAGGAAATTGTCACCAATGCACGGTGACACCTCATCAACTTCCTCATTCTGATCTGGTGGCCTGTAATAGAAACCCATGAGAGTGTCATCCATGCCAGCCTGCCCCTTGATCTGCTCTCACAAACTCTCAACTCTCTCTTCATCCGCCTCTGGACAGAACTCAAGACATTCCAGTTGCTGTCTCACGTAAAGAGCAACTCCACCATCTTACCTTGCAGATCTGTCTCTCTTGAAAAGGACACAGCTGTCCGTGACCACATTCCGGTCTTGCTTGTTGTCCTACCAGGTCTCTGTTAATTGCCACCAGATCATAATCACCTGACTGGACACAGATTTGTAACTCCTGCTTATTTCTCTTGCTACGTGCATTGATGTACAGGCACTTTAGGGAACGATTTGGGAGCTCTGATTTCACCCTAGGACAGCAAGAGGCCCTCTGTTTTTCATTAAGACCAGAGCTCTGTCCCACTGGTATGCATCCAGCAACTTTGAACCCACCCCACTTCAAATATATGTGCAAATGTACACTGACAGAACTAACAAGTAGGAAGGTGATCTGCAAAATCATGATGCTCGTAGAAAAGGCTGCCCAGGGAGGGGTTTGTACCATCATCCCTGGCTGTCTTTCAAACTGTGTAGATCTGGAGCTTAGGGCCATAGTTTAGTGGTGGTCTTGGGACAGTTGGGTTAATGGTTGGTCTCAATGATCTTAAAGGTCTTTTCTTACCTAAATGATTCTATGATTCTGTGAAGATGGATAAGACTGACCATTTAGAGTTTTCTTCAGGATTAAAAATTGGATGTAAGAGGTGATGGCCTCCAACTACACATCACTACAGAGCATGTGATGTCATGCAACAGGTAGTTAGGTTGATGGCTCTGTCTGCAGCATGTTGTGGAGGCCAAGTGGGTAGATGCAGAGGTGAAATTTCAAGGTCAGCAGATGTTTATCAGAATACAAAAGGTAGGAGGATGAACATGTAGTTCTTCTGCATCTCAAAACACATCAGCCAGTGTGACCACCATAGTTTAAATGTGTGGGCTAATTAGCAAATTCACTTGAGGAAGCCCTGGCACAAAAAGTGTCAAAGTCTCTCAGTGCCATATACTGGACCATCAAGTTGTAAAAAATAGTTGGAGGGAAGCTGGACTGAGACCATATTCATAAAAAAAAGTAAATCCCGAGTCACTAACTTGTTTTTTTGGCAGTTTAGGTGAGGTTGGGGATAGAGAGTTAACTGTAATGTCAGAAAACCATGGGCTTAATAAACAAATAAATAAATAAATAAATAAGCGCTAACAGTGTCCCCCACTGATCAGCTTTAACTACAAAAACAACAGAATTGGCCTTTAAAAGGTCAATCAGAGTGAAAGCACTTGCAGAAAATCTCTTAAACACTCCAATCCCTCAATCACTTTGCCTTGGGCTGGCAGCTGTAGGAACTGACCTTACCTTCCGCCTGCCATTAACAAATCCTGTTGCTGCTCTGTAGGTGACTACACCCATCAAACACAGTTCTCCTGCCTGCTGGGGGCAGTCGTCCTCCACAAGCTTCATGGTTGAGGCAGATGCTTGGTGGTTCAACATCTTGGACCCATTTCCAGCTCTTGCCTTTTGTTGGGAGGTAGAGACAGGAGAGATGGGAGGGTTGTGGGTTTCCAGAAGGATTTTCTCCAAGGGCTTGTTCTGGCTGCCCGTGAAAGGAGAAATGTCTCTTTCCACCCCTCTGAACCACATCCAAGTATATGTTCTCAGAGCTGGATGACAGCCTGGGAGGATTGTGACCTCCCCAGCTTTCTACCACCTCTGCAAGACTTGCAGTGGGGTTTTACTGTTTTATTTACAATAATAGCAATAGTAATGATAATTCTATGATGGTAGGGAAGATAGAAGTCTATGGGCTTGTTGAAATGTGAGCTGCTTTCCACCACCTGCTGGTTTTACAGCATTTGCAGATGGTGGGGTGTACTGAAATGCCCCCCTTTTGCACAAAAGCCACAGTTCAGGCAGACACTGGCAAGTCACACATGCTGTCTGCCAGTGGGAAGTGGATGCTGAGACCTGGTGTGCATTTGTTTTGCTGGAAAAAAGAACCTAAGCCACCAAAGCTGAAAAACAGGAAAGCTACAGCCCTTCAGAGTGCCAGCTGGGAGAGGTGAGAATCCTGGAGATGTGGCCTGTGTGAAGTCAAAGCATTTTATCAGTGGGTGGGATGTACCCATGGGGATCACCAGTCCTCTTCAGCTTCTGGCTGGGGATAGGCATGCAATGACTATGCAGATATTTGCAGGGAAGTGTTTGCCTGTTGGAGCTGGAAGACTCCAGTGATCCCATGGGGAAGGGGCTGGTTGGTGCCTTTCCTGGGGTAGGTCAGAAGGGCCACAAAGGTGATCAAAGGGCTGGACTACCTCTCCCATGAAGACAGACTGAAAGACTTGGGGTTGTTGAGAAGAGAAGGCTGTTGGGTCTTGATGAAATGGTCTCATGTCAGTGCAGAGTCTGGATCTGATACATCCATGTCTTTGTCAACAGGAACAGGACCTTAACCTTCTGCTATGGAGAGGCTGTATCACCCGTACCCTACCCACAGCAATCAATACCAGATGAGTCTGTGTTTGTGGCTCTGCAGGAGCAAAGGGCTCACACCTTCAAGTCAAATTTGTGAAAGCATCTCTCACACCTGTTTTCCATCAAACCCCAGCACATATTGTGATGGTGGAAGGAGGTGAAGGCATATGGTGTGCTGGGAGCCAGGAGCTGTAAGGGCTGGCTTCTGTGTTTTAGTGAAGCTTCTTGGGATGGGAAGTTGCTGCCTTTCCCCACTGACCACGTGTGTCTGGAAGATGCCAAACGTTTGGATTGTGCTTTTAGCTGGCAGAGCCCTGAATGGATTAAGCCCCAGCACATCTCCCCTTGCTTAATTGCTTCAGTTCATTGTCTTAATTAATTTAATTCCAGCATCAATAAGTTTGTTTGTTAGAGGGGCTTTTTATTTAGAGACATTTAACCCCTTTGATGACAGGGATGCCCAAAGTGCCATCGTATAGCCTCTGGCAGCTGAGGCAGATGAGGTATCATAACATCTCCAGGAGAAAAAGTAACATACTTAGTGCTGTAGCACAGACAGAATTTGTACTGGTGCCTTGGGAGTGAGAGATAGTGACACTCGTTAACCACAGCCATTGCTGTCCTGTCATTGGCAGTGATGAAGAAGCAGTGGAGATGCTTTTGAGGGTTATCACAGCAAACATGAGTGGTGGCATCACATTTTCATCAGAGCAGGACATTTAACAGAGCAGTGAGTTACAGAGATTCCCTCTTCTCTGCCTTTTTACTTGTTCCTCTCCTCACAAGGGTGGAGTCACCATCCTTCAAGGTGTTCAAAAAACATGCAGATGTGGCTCCAGGGAATGTGGTTTGTGGGCACAGTGGAGTCAGGCTGATGGTTGGACAGGATGATTTCTTAGGTCACTTGCAACCTTAATGCTTCTATGGCTCTATGATTTAGGGGTTCTGTGATTTGAAATTGAAAGAGATAGGTCTTAAAAAAGCTTCAAGTTTATGTGCAAAGCTGAACATGAAAAGACCCTATTGATTTAGGTGGAACACATTGCATTGGAGTAATGGATTCTGGCTAGCAGAAGCCTGCAGGTGCTTGTGTCAGGAAAGATGTCTCTGGCCTTTGCCTCGCAGGTTGCAAGAAAAGCACAGTGCCTGGAGCTCTGCTGATTAGTGGGTGAAGACTGGTCCAGGCCACACTGCAACTCCAGCTTATACCCAAAATTCCTTCCCAGGTGGTCAAGAATACGGCAATAGATTAAAGTCCTGGACAGCAGGTCCATGAACAGAGATAAAAGGGAGGCAAGGATATCCCCTTAACATCCCCCATAGAACACATGGGCATACTGGAGGATTATGGAAGAACTGACAAAAAGGACCCTGGTTCACATCATCTCGCTGAACCCTCTCTTACTGGTGCCATGGGAGCCAATACACTGAGCTGGATGAACTGCTGATCTGACTGCCTAGGGTACAACATGCTTAAAGTAGTTAAAGCACCAAGTGACTAGGACTAGTTACTATTTGGGCTACAATTCATATGCTTGGGGTTAATTTTTGGTTCTCCTAGGACTCATCTGGATCGCAGTTTTGGAAAACTCTAAAATTCAGCTGCAAAGGAAAGGGTGGGATTGGAAGATGGAAGCTGAACAGGATTTAGAACTCTATGGTGATCAGGAGGCTGGAGCAGCTGTCTTATAAGAAGAGGCAGAGAGAGTTGGGGCTGTTCAGCCTGGAAAGGAGGGGACTGTGGGGAGATCTGATCAATGCTAACAAATATCTAGTGGGTGATTATCAGGAGGATGGGACCAAGCTTTTATTGGTGCTGTCCAGGAATAGGGCAAGGAGCAATGGGCACAAACTGGAACACAGGAGGTTCATTTTAAACATAAGGAAAACTTTTTATGGTGAGTTTTTATGGGTTTTTTTATGGGCTGCCCAATGGAGTCTCTTGCCCTAGAGACGTTTAAACCCCACCCACCTGGACCTGATCTGGGACGATCTGCTGTAGGGGACCTTGCTGCTAGGTGATGGAAGTCCCACCTTTTCCCCCTTTACCCAGCTGTCCCATCAGCCTAGTGCCAGCTGTATGCCCATCTATCCACAGTGATAAAACTCATCCTGCTTTAGGGATCCAGGCATTATGCTACTGGCTCCTCTCTCTCCCATCACCTCCCCCAACTCCTGAGATACTGTAGGAGCCCAGACAAGCAGGTTTATTTTCCTCATTTCACTCATATCTCCACTGACAGCCTTTGAAATGCCACCAGTTTGACAGGGAGTATTAGCCTTGCTTAGGTATGTCATGGTCTTCAAGGTTATCACTTCACTTCATGGCTAATTAAGAGTGACCTGGTCTGTGGATCTCAGGCTGCTCCTGTCATTGACAGAGACAAGTGATGACAAAGAATAAACTGGTGTTTAATTAGCTGGTGTGAGCCTCTGTATCTTCCTAGCAGAAGCTGAGGTGGAAACAGAGCAAGGTAAGATGAAAGAAGTGTTTTGCTGATCTTTGCATCCCATTACAACACTTACTTTGGTGTGTCCAGGCTGGGGAGAAACCATGCTTGGAGCAAGCACAGACTTTGTAAAGAGCATCAAGGGGCCCCACCACCCACAGGAGGACAATCAGCCTTTCCCAGGGACTAATGTACCAGGTAGCTTTGTCATCCTGGATCTATCTGAGAGGTTTTCCTGCCTTCATCCCATTATTGGTTTGAGGGACCTGGAGAAAGTGAAATAGCCTTCTACAGCCAATCAGAGGAGCCTTTAAACCAGAACAGTGTCTCTGACCAGCAGATGAATAAGGAGAAAGATAAAACA
The DNA here is from genome assembly GCA_013397515.1 of Upupa epops. NCBI lineage: Eukaryota > Metazoa > Chordata > Aves > Bucerotiformes > Upupidae > Upupa > Upupa epops. The sequence continues at coordinate 15,219 of VZRI01009839.1, forward strand.
GGTGGAGAATGACCTCTAGGATTGCTGCATGAGACACTGGGTATGTTCAGAGACATCCCAGCTCCTGGCTCTGAAAACATCACACAGGACTGTCACGCTTTGTAGCCAACTTCACCCTTATCTCCAGAGGTAGAGGTGGCCTTTTCTATTTAATAGCTCAACTCATTTCCTTCTGGCACGTTTATGAGCCTCTGTAATAGCATCTGCAGCCTCCTATGACAAGGAGTTTTGCAGCTCCTGTGGTGGGTAATGAGTGAACTGCCTCCTTTGGTTGGTTTTGCATTTACCAGGGGATTGCTCCTCTGGCTCAGGAGGGAGGTGCTTTTGAAATCATAATGAACCTAATCCCTGTGGACAACCATGGTGTCTGATTTGATGCTATGGCAGCCTGTCCCTTTCTGATGGCAGACTTTTCTCTGAGAGTTTATTTCCTGGTCAGTGAAAAGTACCAGCCATGGTTTCCCTTGGACAGAGGTAGCTTGCAGATAGAATTGGACATTAATAGAATCACTGAATGGTTTAGGTCAGAAGGGACCTGAGATCATATGGTTCCAACCCCCTGCAGTGGGCAGGGACACCTCTCACTACATCAGACTGCTCAGATGACCAGCCAAAGACCTGAGAGCCTGCAGGGATAGGGATCAGCAGAGAAACTGTCTCCTCCACTGTGATCTTAGTGGTCTGGCCATCCTGGCAGCACTACACACAGTCTGATGACATCTGTCTGCCAGTGGTGGACAGACATAGGTCTAGGTTTCAGGCCAGCCTGGAGAGGGAACAAACCTTTTTGCTTCATCTGGATCAGGCTGCACCCTCTAACTGTCAGCTTGATTTCATTTCTGGAAAGAAAACCCTGTCCTTCAACCTTTTCAGCTCCCTCAAAAAAACCCTAATCCTGCCTGTGGAGAAAAAGCAAATTAGAAATCCCGAAATCTCACATGAGAAAGGGGTTTAGGCTGCTGTAAAGCGAATGTACTCACTGTACTCGGAGCCTACTGGTTGCCAGTTAAGGCCAGGTTGGCTCTTGAGACACTGGGCTTGCACAGGTAAAGCCTGTCCAATGGCTCAGCAAGCCCAGTGATCTCCCTGCCTGCTGCAGGCCTGAGATAGGCTAGAGGTGAGTTTTACTCTGCACAATGTCTTCCAAGTGGAGCCAAGGAAAGCAGAAGGGAGGCAAAGGGCTGAGAAGCTGATGTTCACCACCTGGAACATGGGGTTAAGATCCTCTCATGGATCCTTCCACAGGCTTTCCCCATCCATTTCCAGTGGTTTAGCTCAAGACAACTTTTAGGCATCCCCAGTACCTCACTGTGGGCACTCTGAACTTTCAGTATCATTTGAGTTTGGGGTGTGGGGAAAGAAGGTGCCTCTGTGGTTGCCACAAGCCAGGAAGGGACAAGGTTACCCTTCCACATTGTAGAGCACAGGAAGGCATGTGAGGTGACTCCTTGGCTTTGTCTGCTTTGGGGGCAAAGGATGCTTTGTTGCTAAGGAGATCAGCACACTGAGTATCCTTGGAGTCCTAAATATACTCTCCAAAGAGAGACTTTTGTGCCTGCTAGGCTCCCCACTGACATGGTTCCTTTTAATTCCTGTTCCTCCACAACCCACTTCAGGCAGCACTGGTCTCCTTCATGCTGCAATTCCAGGTGACCAGGAGCTCTTACAGCTGATCGTGCTCACTGCAGGGTAGATGCTGTGGATTTTGAACTGGTCAATATTCTTACGGTGTGGGGTTGTCTGTAGATTCCCTACACTCATCCAGGGTCCCCAGTGAAACCAGCTGAATGGATTTCTATTACACTCCTGGGATCCCCATTCTCCAAGGTCATGTAACTTGCTGCATTTTATCAGTTATCACTCCAAGAGTACTCCCTGACTCATTAAGGAGTAAAGTCATCATTATATTCTTATATGCTGCTGGAGCAGTTTTAAGTACTGCATTCCTGATAGGGATAGCCAATCTAAGCTGCAACAACAGATCAGCATGTTCTACATTAATAACCTGTTTTATCCCTTCCTTCTCAAGGTGCCGTACACCATCCCACAGAGAATACCATGGTCAGTCAGATCCCAGCCAGGCATTTTCTACAGGATATCTCTCCTTACACACTACACACCTAAAGCTAATGAATTAGTTTGATGATTATTATTTCAAAATGCTTAATGTACAACAGGCTCTGAACACATTGGCACAGATTTCATAGACTCTGACTTGTACAAATGAACACTGGATGCTCTGTAATTGTGCAAATAGACCATCCAAGCAAGCAGGGGCTCTCCTCATCTCTGCCAAAACTGTTCCAACATAGCTCTTAGTTCCTATTGTGTAAAATCCTCTATCAAATGCTTTGTCACTGGCTGCCTGCTTTTATCTATTTCCATGTTATGCCTAAATACTGGTCTCACATCTACAGTTATCTGAAGGAAGATCATCAGTATCTGAATCCTAAATGTCTCCATCCCATGTATTAGGGTCCCACTGCTCATCTGCCTGTACAATTGTCACACAAACCTTCACACAGTTAACATGGCCCTCCCTATTCTTATTCTTGTACTAAGCAACTCATACTGTAGATTTTTCAGCTACAGTCTGACAAGTTTCCAGCTTATCAGTCAGTAGGTCTATCTTATCCTCTGTGTCTTCTGCTGATGCAGCTTAATAAATGCAGTCAGGAAGATCCACCTGCATAAACCTACAGATCCATGCCCTTTCTTCTTAGATATGGTTTGAATAAACATCCTTTAGTTCAGTTTTGCCACCCCATTGACCCACTGTTAGCATGATAGTCCAGTCTTGGCCCACTCAAGAGCCAGCAAACTGTATGTGGGGTCTTCTCAACAAGGAAGATTAAGCAGTCCTGCCTGTGACACAATTTTATTTTGAGAAGGCTGTAACACAGCCCAAGGAGCAGAGCCATAAGCAGAAAGCACAGCTCATTATTGGACTCTGCATATTGTTAAGGATAAGCTTTCATAACTCATTACAAAACTCATGACCATAGAGGCAAAGCAGACTACCTCTGACCAGAAATACACCCCAGAGGTAATGAGAAATTCCATAATAAAAAGGAAAACCCATTCAAATTAACAATCCATTAAACTTACAGTCCACCAGGTAAAGTCCATTAATGGCACCAGTCTCTCCAGAGAGAGGAAGAACTCCATAGAGACAGGCAGCATAGCTCTATCTTCTTCTCCAGGGCCTCTGCCAGCAGCCTGTCTCTTCTACTGTGCTGCTGCAACTTCCTCACTGAGCAGAACATCTATTGCCATTTAAAACACCTGTCTCTCACAGGCAAGAGGTATCATGCATGTGTCAAGCTCAGTTCATAGCATTCAGAGGTGCAGGTAGGATGACCAAAGCTCAGGCTCTGTCAGCATGGTATCAGTTCATTCCTTTTTGTAGATGGAAGAAAGGTCTTTAAAAGAGAGAATCTAGACCCTTGAGATTGTCTCAAGACTGATGTCTGCAGTCCATTCTCTATGAAGATTGTAGTCGAGATACAGCTTTGGCCTTTCCAGCCACTGGGTCTGTGCTGGTCCACTCACTAGGTATCCAGGTCCATGGCTGAAGTGAGTGGAAACATTATCTGATGGACATTTCTACCCCTAAGCAATGAGGACATGTGGGTTCCTCCTTTCCAAACAACCACTTCAATGCAGTTCTGTCTGAGCATCAATGAAAGTAACAACATCCATTGCAAAAGCAAGCTGGTGCCTGTGTGCTCTAGTAAAAGTCCAACACTAATTTCACTGGAGAACTCCATTAAAAAAAACAAAACAAAATTTGTGATGCTGGCCATGGAGAAAAATAAAAGGACGATGGAAGATTACCTGGTACTTGACAGAATTAAAACCTCCTCACAAGATTTTCAACCTTCTGATACATTTTTTTCTCCCTCCCTCTAATAAAAGTCAACCAATTATAAATATTATTAGCCAGATAAAAACTGCTGGCTCAGACACACCAACTTCCAGATCCTCGTCACTTCAGCTTTGCTCCAGCTGCCACAGAAACAAATGAGCTGATACTTTCAGAATTAGAAAATCTTTGCCACCTTTTCTTTGCCTGAAGCAGTGAAAGCTTTTTTATGTTTTTGAAGGAAGAGAGAAAAAAAGTCACTAAAAAAATATTACTTGGGCATCCTAGGCTCAAAAATTAGGAGAGACCACCTCGAAAACCTGCAGAACCGGGTAGCTTCAGAGGCAGATTTAAAAGCAGAGAGGATCAATGCCAACAATCAGGAAAATGTTTAGATTTTAAACATCTATTGCCCTAATTCCTGCAGGATGGGTGGGCCTTCATCTCATAGGGGAGCATCTATAACATTTATTAGTCATTAAGCTTAGCTTAGCTAGGAAACAGTCAGTCCAGGAGGAGGACAGCAGACAGCAGCTCAGCAGACAGCATCACACTTATTTTGCAAAGAGTCTGGACCTTGAAGCCACCCCTGAAGCAATGGAAGAAAGCAGCAAGAGGGAAGAAATTGGCCCAGCTTACTAGTTTTCACCTAAAGTCCTTCCAAAGGCTGAGGGGAGCTGGATTATGGGCCTGGCAGAGGAGGTTTAAGGAGAATGATCACATGGCAGAGGTTTCTTTGGTACCCCCACCCATTCTCCTCTTCACCATCCTCTGTGCACCTCTGTAGCTGTGATCATAACTGCTGTTTCCCCTAATATCTTGTCCCACCATCTTGAGGTGTCTTGGTCTTTCCCAGACCCTGCCCTTCATTGCTAGCTACCCACCTCATGCTCCCATCACTCCTGGCTTCAGCATCCCTGCTGCAGATACCAAAGTAACAATCTCTGCTGGGGCTGTCAGCTCCCGTTCTGCTCCAGGCATTGCTGTTTCAAACATCTCCCAGGGTCATGGGAAGAAACTCCTTGAAGCGTGCCTGTTTCCCATACTCTACCCCTCTGAGAGCAACTGATAGTGCAGCTGAAGGAAAGTGGAAGGAGAAGGAACTTTATGGGACTTTAAGAAGACGTGAGAACATGTAAGATACTGTACGTGTGGCTAGTCCGTCCCTGGCAGTGTTCAAAGCCAGTTTGAATGGGACTCTAGGCAACCTGGTCTGGTGAGAGGAGTCCCTGCTCATGGCAGGGGGCTGGAACTAGATGATCTCTGAAGTCCCTTCCAACCCAAGCCATTCTATGATTCCATGTTCACACTTTGCTTTAGTCAAATTTGGAGCATTTCCTCAGCTTCAACACATCCCTCAGAGTTGCTTTAGGGCCAGAGCAATGGAACAGCAGCAGATAACACAGGAATGTTGTGAGCCAACTCCTGAATTTAGAGAAACAGAGAGATCTGTCTGCAAAGTCAAACAAAACCCCATCCTGTCAGCCTATCCTGAGTGTTTATATTTTCAAAGCACTTCTGCACTGGGTTCATGAGATGTGAGCAGTGCTGTTTTCCCCTGATGGCAACATCCAACAACTCTCCAAACAAACAGAACCAGTAAGAGTTCTGGAAACAAAATGATCTGTTCAGGGAAGACTGGAAGGGTCTGAGAGCTTATGTTTCACCCTAACAAAGACATCTAGCGCAGAGTGTTGTCACCTTGATGTCCAAAAGGTGATGATGAAGTCAATGTAGCATGAATGCCTGTGGATATGTTATCAGTGAATTCAACCCTTCTGTGATTCTGTGCTCACCAACAGAAAGACTGCAAAACCTGTACATCCTCAGTGACAATGTTCCATCAGGACGATAGTGCACATCTTTGGAGCTCCCAGAAGTACTTCTGTGGGACAGGACAACCACCAATGATTATGTATCACAAGAAGGCACCACCTGGAGAAATAAGGACCATTATTATTCAGTGGTTATTCAGTGCAGCAAGGCACCACCTCAAGAAACTTTGAACCTCACTGTCTGCAGTTTTCAGTCTTGATCACAATTTCAGAGGCATTGTAACTCCTGGGAACATCTGGAGGGTGGATGTTTGCTGTCCTGTAAAAAAAGGAATGGTGAGCTATGCTCAGGGGTTTAGTTATTTTTGAAGAAGATAGATTTAGGTTGGATCTTGGAAGAAATTCCTCCCTGTGAGGTTGCCCAGGGAGGTTGTGGCTGCTCTATCCCTGGAAGTGTTGAAGGTCAGATTGGATGGAGCTCTGGGCAACCTGGTCTGGTGAGAGGAGTCCCTGCTTATGGCAGGGGGCTGGAACTAGATGATCTCTGAGGTCCCTTCCAACACAAACCATTCCATAATTCTATAATGTCAACAGTCATCTCCATGGAGATCAAGACCCAGTGAAAGTCTTGGTCCTGGGTAGAGTGGCAGCTCCTGGGGAGATGCTCATGAGCAGGTTTGCCTTCTCTAGCAACAACCCAAACAGCTCAGTGTCAGGGCTGGGATAATGGGTAGTGCAGTTTCACCCCAGGAGCCACCAAAGGCTTTTATCACTGCTGAGGCAGGCTGACAGATTAGATTATTAGCTGATTACTGCTCTCTGGGAAATCAGCACACCTGCATATTACTGTTTTATGCCTTCTTTCAAGTTTCTGATAAAATAATCTCCCTCATCCTCCCCTACCTTCTCCAACGACTTGGCCTTGCAACTGTACAAGCAAATGACATTCTCTCCATTTATAGCCATCAAAGCAAAAGCAAGAAGGGAGGTAAAAAAACCCAGCACCCAAAACCCCAACCCTCCACGCTAAGAGCATGCATTAAAATGTTATTAAGTCTCTTGAATTTCATTTGCACAGCTGGAGCTGTCCCTGGGTCTCCTTTGAGAGTCAATGATAGGCACCCCTTCAAAGCTTGCTGTTCTCGAAGCGTATCAGTGCGGTATCGCGGCAGGATAAATGTATCCCTCTGGGACACACAGCAGATTTCTTCTCCCCACTTCAGAGGGGGGTATTAATAAACAGAATGGGTAATCAATGGTGGTACCTGGGGAGTTTGCAATCCACTCGCAGCATCTCCTATAAGCAGCTACAAGAGGAAGGTGAGGCACATTGCTTACTCCAGGGGTTGTGCTCATGTAATGTCTCAGCTGCTTCTGCCAAGTGAAGGTGGGTTTTGTGCCTCAAGTTATCTAATCAGTTAAAATGTATTTAGGGTTTTTAACGCACAACACCCAACTTTTCCTTAACACGTGGACAAACAAAGGGGTTAGTTTTGTACCCTGGAAACTTGCTGTGGTCCCTGTAAATTGATCCTCTGATTTGGGTTTGGCATTGCAACCTGGGAAAGGAAAGCCTGGAGCTAGAGTAAGGGCATTGCAAACATTTCTTATAGAATGATAGAATATATTGGGTTGGAAGGGACCTCCAAAGGTCATCTAGCCCAACCTCCCTACAACAAGCAGGGACATCACTCACTAGAACAGATTGCAGAGAGACCCATACAATCTGACCTTGAATGTCTCCAGGGATGGGGCCTCCACCACCTCTATATAACCAGAATGTTTTCCTGATGTCCAGCCTAAGTCTACTCTTTCCCTGCTTAAAACCATTACCCCTTTTCCTATTGTTACATGTCCTGTTGAACAGTTCCTAACCAAATCTAGCAGTCATTTGGTGAACAGTGTTTTAATGAAACACTGGAGTCTTTTAAAAGAAGCTTCCTTATGTCTCAGGATTTTGCTTATTTCCTCAGTCCCTGTGTAGAGGTGGCACTGCCATGGTGACAGAGGGGAATGGGGCCATGTTACAGGCACATCTTCCACTCCAGCTGAGAGCTGTAGTAAGAAAGCCATAGAAAGGGTGACATATTTGTGGTCTCTGCAGGGTTTGCTGTGATGTGGAGAGCCACAGACATATCCTCATGGACACAGATTCAGTCTTACTGCTGCCTTGTACAAACATCAGAGTATGGACTTTTTGTCTCGAACTTCACCTTCTCTTACTCTGTTTTTTCCCTTTCAATGCTCTTCCCTCTGGAGCTCCTTTCTAGCTGCCATGGTGCTCTCTATCACCTCTTATCTAACCTGATGCCCTCTGTTTTTGTCTCATGTTTACTCCATGAGCCTGTTTAGATCCCCACACTTGCCTGGATAGACTACACAGCAGACCTGAGTGATGGAAGGTGGCTTTTCAGAGAGTGGCCAGCAACTCATGATGAGCACGATGGGCCCCCAGAGACATTCACTTTATGCCACAAGTCTCCATAGAATCATAGCATCATTAGGGACGAGAAGGGACCTAGAAAGATCATCTAGTCCAATCCCCCTGCCACAGCAAGATCACCTAGACCAAGCTGTACAGGAACAGATCCAGGTGGGTCTTGAATGTCTCCAGAGAAGGACACTCCACAACCCCTCTGGGCAGCCTGTTCCAATGCTCTGTTGCCCTCACTGGGAAGAAGTTCCTTCTGATATTGAGATGGAACCTCCTCTGTTCCAGCTTGCACCCACTGCCCCTTGTCCTATCACCAGATGACCTTGAGGAGAGCCTGGCTCCATCCTCCTGATACCCACCCCCCATGTGTTTATAGGCATGAATGAGGTCCCCCCTCAGCCTCCTCTTCTCCAAGCTCAAGAGACCCAGCTGCCTCAGCCTTTTCTCATAAGGGAGGTGCTCTAATTCATTCATCATCTTTGTTGCTCTACGCTGGACACCCCCCAGCAGCTCTGTGTCCTTCTTGAACTGAGACCTCCAGAACTGGACACAACACTCCAGATGCAGTCTCACTAGTGCAGAGTAGAGGAGGACAAGAACCTCTCGATCTGCTAACCACCCTGCTTCTGATCCCCGCCAGGATGCTGTTGGCCCTCTTGGCCACAAGAGCACATTGCTGGCTCATAGTCATCCTGCTGTCCACTAGAACCCCCAGATCCCTTTCTCCTACACGGCTCTCAAACAGCTCTCAAATAAGTCCCCAACCTATACTGGTGCCATGTTCCACATCTCTGGGTCTGTGAGCAAAGGTTGAAGCTGTGGGTTCATCCCATCAGAAGTCCTGATGCCACATTAACACTAAATTAAATGAATCATGGTGCCTGGATGCAAGTTCAAGGTAGATATTTGAGCAGAGCAGGGGAGTGGATTCACCTCTCTGGAGGTTTTTATTCTCTGCAGATGTGCTGAGGGTTGTGTGTCAGGTAAGAAGATGTGGCACTAGGGAACAGGGTTTAGTGGGCATGGTGGGGTTGGGCTGACAATTGGACTTGATGATCTTGTAGGTCTCTTGCAAACTTAATCATTCTATGATCCCATGACTGTTGCCTGCAAGGAGTAGTGGAGGGCACAAGGCAATGCCAGTCGTCCAGATGCAGGGAGAGTTTGTGGGCAGGCAGGTGCATGGTCACTGAAATTGTAAGGAACCAGTTCTGTATCAGATCATGTAGTACCACCCGACCAAGCTCTAGGACCAGATGGTGAGAACCACTTCTTTTGCTATGTTCTTTGCACTGGATCCCCTGAAGCAAAACAACACCTATGCATCTGCCATCTCCTCGGATTAGCAGCTGATGTGCAGGGAATAAAAACACCTCGTGCATGCATTACCCCTGGGGAAACCCTGAGGACATTCCTGGCAGCAACTCAGCCTTCCCCACATGCTATTTTTTTTGATTAAAGGGAAAGGGTGTAGGGGAGGATGGAGGGAAAGCCCATGGAGGAAATAAAATAGAAATTCATGACAGCTCTGCCTTTTAATTTGATGATTTCAGGGCCATTCATAAATTTACATATGTAATTAAATGCCACAAGCAAGTGATTTTTCCATTAGGCTTCATGTTCCTTATTACGCTGTGCAAGGTGCAAGTCCTCCTTCCTCGTGTGCAAGGCCAGATAACGCTCCCCTGACATTCAGGAAAGCAGCAGGAGCATGTTTCCAGGGTTTTTAATGCCATGTGATTTTTTCTCTCTTCCCCACTCCTGCTTCTCTTCTGAACAAGCTTCAAAAAACAGAGGGAAGTTTCCATGGGGTTGTCTTCTCTTCCCGTCTCCTCTTTGCCAAGGATGTCTTTGAAGGCACGAACTATAAAAGAAGGAAGAAAAGGAAGAAGGAGGAGACTGAGTGCACTACAAGGAGGGAAAAGGGGTGATAAGGCAAATAAATAAAGGTAAATTGAAGGAATACAGAAGGCATTAAAATGCACCCTTCCAGGATGGTTTAAGAGCTCAGAGTTTACTGCTTGAATCTCTCTCCCGGAGAAGAAGACAGCAGGAAGGATTCACTTTCTAGGGAAATTAGCTGGCAAGTTCCAAGTATGGAGCTGTGTGATGGAAATGAAGGTCATGGGGATGAAGTTTGCTCCAGTGCCTCCACTCAGCTCTTGCCTTTGCTAGTGCTCCCACTATTTCTCAGAGCTGACTTTTTGTCTTGTTCAGTGATGGACTGAATCTACTACCTTGAAATGCTTTGGGACCATTGTGTTTGTCTCCAGATGATATCCTCTCCTTAAGAGCCTGGAAAGGAGAGACCTCCTTGTTATTTTCTTCCACTTAGTGCCCTTGAACTTGTTGTAGCAACCTTCTACAAGTTCACAGTCAGGGATTACTTTAAAAACGTTCTGACACTGCAATTTCCAGTGTCTAAACAGCTCAGTGTGCTGCTCCCTATGAGCTGAAGACATCCAAGGAAGAATGATGCTCAAGAGCGCTGAAAAGCAGCACAATGAGTACACACTGGCTCAGGGAGTCCATTAAAAGGAAAGTTTTAAAGCAAAAAAGGTATCATCCCATACTCATCCTATTCTTAAAATTCTCCCCTAAGCCCAAGATGTTGAGACCTTCAGGGACACACTTTCCACAGGTTTGCAACCCTCAGCTCCCTTGGAAAACATCAATGGGGAGATGCAGAGAAGAGCTGTGAGCTCCGTAACAAGGCAGAGGCCCCTCACTTGCAAGATGCTGATTAGCTACATTCTCAATTGGGTTATTACCTTGTGTGAAATGCTTAAATACTATGAATCCAGCTGACATGGGAGTGCCTGGGTGCTGCTGTCATTGTAAAGACAGTGAAGCATCTAATAGTGAGTGCACAGGCTGCCACCATCATTTCAGCTCAACATCCCCCAACCTCAGGGGACCAAAAGTAGAGCAGAATGGAGCAGAAAGTAGAAAAGCAGACAAGACTAGACTAGACTGGAATACGCATTGGGGCACTGACAACTTCACCAGGAAGCAGCCTGTTCCAGCGATTGACCAAGTACAGTGCCTAGATCAAGTCCTACTTGTTCTTCCAGGTGACATTAACTCATCCTTCTAAAGGAACAGATAATGTGCTTTAAGTGTTTAAGAAAAAGAACACCTTCAAGAAAATCATATGCTGGGGGAAAAAAGCCATAGCAGAGTTTTCTCCAGGTGATCATTCCCTTGTAGGAGCGACTGGCTGACTCTCCCTTTAAGCCAAGAACTCTAATCTTGCTGATGAATATCACTTTGAGAAAAATAAGGCAACACCTCAAAACTTTCATGTGATCCTTTCTGTAGCCTGGAGACTCTGTACCCTTTTCTGTCACAAAGAAAATGAGCCATTCAGCCTCTACTCCCAGGAAAGGACCACAAAACCTCACTTATCTCCTCAGTGATGCTTGAATGCTTTAGCCTGTCTGCAAGGATAGGGTCCCTGAACACCACTAAACAAATGTTTACTGAAAAAACAACAGCTATGGATGGTTGTGGAAGGATGTTTAGAAGTTGTTTTGTTCCTGGAGAGAGAGAGAGAGGGAGTTACGTAGTAAATTGGTTCATAGGATGCATATGACACTACAGGGAGCTGGGTATAATAAGGCGATGTGATCGTAAAATATCTCATCTCATTCTCATAAAGGAATTTGACCCTCTCTGGAATTTGTCCTTGGGGATTATGGATGGTCTTTACAATTTTTGTAATGGTTGCAGCCAGTGGTGGTCTCTGAGTTGTAGTCAGAACTGGGTGAGGCTCTTTTGGAGCTGCTCTCAGCCCAGTGGGAGACTAAGATACATAGCATTTTGCCTTTCCTCATCTTCCCCTAAGAAGTCTTACGTCCAGCCTGGTGGGAGGGGAGCCTAAAGACTATCCAAGGCTTTACAGCATCTTTGTGAGGCCAGAAATAAGACCTCTATTTATACCAAAAGGGAAATTGAGGCATCTGGTCCCTCCTATTTGCTGAGGTCAGACAGCAAGGGTCTAGCTGGTCAATTAGCATAGATTATATTTTACTACACTGCCACCTACTCAGCTGTGCCACGTCCATCCGTTGTTGAGATTAGGTCAGCTGCTGGATCTCCACTGACAGGTGGCAGGTCCTGCCTCAAGGGTCACAACTTATTAAAATGTAATTGCCTTGTAAATTGAGTGCATTGAACTATTGTCCAGTCACCATCTAAACCTTTGGCCAGGATGGTAGAGAATGTTAATGATCTGATCTGCAAGCCTCACTCAGGAACCAGAGAGTTTATCTGCAGACCTCACTCCAGGGCTCTGTTTTGCTTTGCTGTAGGCTTTGCTCTAGGAACAAAATCCTTCCTCCTCTCCCAGCTGACATGTGTAAAAGGTGGAGCAATCCCCTGCAGTATGGGAGTGAGGACGGGCCAAGCAGAATTAGGGGAAAATCTCATGCAAACCCAGGTTTGTCTTTGCTCTTTACAGAGTGTAGAGGTGTGAAGGTCGCTGAGACGGAGACTCAAACCAGGAGCACAAAAATGCTCCCAAATTAATCGACCCAACTAACATGCAGGATGGGGTAGGAGCTGTGACCGAGCACTTTTTTCAGTAGATAACTGGAGAAAGTTCAAGAGAAAACTAAGGAAAATGACATTCTACATCTGAAGTCCACTCCGTGTCTAAGTTTAGCATCCAGGGTGCTGGTTAGTGGTTGGATTTGATCATCTTAAAGATCTTTTCCAACCTAAAAAATTCTATGAAGAGCATCTATTTGGAAAAGAGAAAGGCCCAGTATGATGACATGTAGGTACCCAATCCAAACCAGCTTAACTCTTCATCACTGGGGGCAAAGCAGTGATGAAAATGAGGAAGCTCTGAGGTGCTCAGAGGCAGGGCTTCAATGGCTACACCCAAGAGGTGTAGACACCCAAGAGACCTGTGACATAAGCCAGACACCATTTTTATTCAGCTTTTGACTCTGAATTGTAGGAGGTAGTTGGACCAAGCCACACACCCAGGGAGGACACTTAGAGAATTCAGCAGTCCAGTCCATTTTACTGATTAGTTTGTTCTCAGAGTCCATCTCCTGAACTTCTTTCCTGGTGACCACCAAGGGCAGGTGGTCAAGGGCACATGCTGGGGCTCTGAACAAGACTGTGGTTGAGTCTAAAGCTCTACTGTGGAGCAATGGTAAGTCCCCTAGGTATGGTAAGTATGATAAGTATCCCACAGCTACCCAGTCTACAAGGAGAAGAGGGAGACAAACTGGGATGTCTCTTGAAATTTCTGCCTTCAGGGAGGACTCATGGTCTTTAGTCTTGCAGGTGGGTAGAGTAAGGAGAAAGCACAACCCAAGCACCAAGGAGCATCCAGACAACATGTGATAGCCAGGCAGTGACAGAGATTGGCAAGAGAGGCAACACAGTAGGTTACAAGTGCAACATGAAAGCACCTTGAGACACCCATAACAACCTGTTTAGTCCAGTGCTGGGGTAAAAACACCTCTCCACCTCCTATGTGAGCCCTCAAGATCTTCCTCTGTGGGGCTGACCAGGAGAAAAAGCATTGTTGACTGCTGGTGATCTGCTGAAGATGAAAATCTGGGGCTGCTCTGCTGAGGGTCCTTCGTAGGGTTCAGGCAATGGGGTTACTGTGCCAGACTTCAATAATTTTTCATCGTTGCTCCTTCTCCCTTTTCAACCCAATCCTCTCTCCCAGCAACGCCCCTGCTCTATCCAAAGCAGGGGAGAGCAAATGAATGTTTCCACTCCAGAGCTGTTCATTGGAATGGAATCCATGCCATCTGCTCTGGCATATGCTGTTCACACAACATGTCGATTGCACTGATGAGCAGACAAAATTGGATCTGCGGGTAGAGGAGCTCCATTAATGAAAAGTCACCAGGATCTTTTTGGATCCTGAGGAGCTGTGAACTTGTCCATCTCTGGGGATGCTTCAGAGGTGATGCCAGAAAAACATTCTGGAAGGTGTGAGTATGAAAAACATATCTGGACTGTGGCTCAGATCACGTCAAAGGAGGGAGCTGTCTGAGAGACCAGCCCAACACTGCAGCACATCACACACAGAGGTATTAGAAAGATGGTGTTGAGCTTAAAGTCTTACTTTGGTAATGACTGCAATTAGAGCAGATCTCCCTTTAAAAGAAACACAATTCTGTTGTGTACACAGGCGGAGAAGAGTATTTACCCATTACTTTATCCACTTTATCTTTCTGGATGAATGTGGGCAATCAAACACTCCTGCTTGGTGGCAAATGAGCTCATTTACTGCATTCTACCCACCCCACCTGCTCCGTGTGAGGGGCTGGAGGAGGTTGCTGCTTGTGCCTGGGGAAGGGGTAGGAGCACAATGCTCTGAGTGGCTGAGGTAAGGGGGGGGGGGTTAACTGGNAAGGATGTTGCAGAAAGGGGTGGTGTGGGGTGGATGAGGGTTTGTATGTCCCCTCTCCTCGGGAACAAGTGACAGAATAAAATGGCCTCAAACTGTGCCAGGGAAGGTTTAGGTTGGCCCTGAGGAACAATTTCTTCTGTGAAAGTGTTGTCCAGGGCTGGCCCAGGCTGCCCAGGGCAGTGGGGAAGTCTGGAGGAGTTGCAAAACAGTGAAGATGTGGGGTGAGGGACAGGGTTTAAGTGGGCACCTGGAAGTGCTGGGATGATGTTTGGACTTGATGACCTTAAAGGTCTCTATCAACCTCTCTGATTCTGTGATTGAAGTGAGGCTGCAGACCCTCAGATCTGTTGTTCCAACCCTTTCCATCACCCCTGTGAGAACACAAGCCCACATAATGTGAGCTCAGAAAGATTTCCTGGAACAACGGAAGGCAAAAGCCAAGTTCAGGGATGGTGAGGGGGATAAAACAGGTGGAAACCCATTGTCCCTGCAGGGTTCCTGGTTCAGGGGGGAGAAGCTTGTCTCCCATACCACATGACAATGGGAAGTGAGCCGCAAATTGACCCATTAGCAGTGCATCCAGCTGGGCATGCTCTTTCTTGAAGCCTTTGTGTTGATGTGTAGCAAAGAGGCCACTCTAGCACATGAAATGATGTTTGGTCAAACAGTTTATTATGCTGGAAAATGCAGATTTGGCTTGAGTGAAACTCCCAGTGAACTAATTTTCCAGTCATTTGGTCAAAAGCCACTTAAAGGATTTTTGGGTTTGTTTCTTGTTGGTTTTTGTTCTTTTTTGTGGGGTTTTGGTTTTTCTTTTTCAATTATTCTGCTGAGGAGCAGTCACAGCAGTTCAATTTTAAATCATTTTTGTCATATGAAATGTCTTTATTTTTCACTTTGCAGTGCTGCCCCATTTCAAAATTTAGCAAAATGCAGTGATTACAAATAAAATGGAGGGGGGGGAGAGGAGAGGAGAGAAGAGGGGGGGGGAGAGGGAGCAGCGAACTGAAACCTTTCCTTTGAGATAGGAAAGAAAAAAAGAATACCCTATCGCTGTGCAGCCAGTAATGAGTTCTTTGGGTTTTTTTTCCTCTCTCATTGGAAGAGAGTGAAGGGGATAGTGCTGCATTTTTAATTTTGGTCTGTTCTTTGGGTTTTACTCTGTGTGGGCCCAAAATGCATTTAAACAAGTTATTGCTGCGATTCTCCCAATTAGAATGGAATAGCTTATTTCCCACAGCATAGAAAAGGCTGCAAATAGAATCACGAAGAATTAGGAGGAGCAGGAGCCTTTCTTATGAAAATGTATAGGATGCCAGCCTGAAAGCTGATTGCTGATTTGCTTTGGGCATAGGTTTTTTTAGGATTTTCTTGTGGTTTTTTCCTTGGTTTTTTTTTTTCCTTTGGCTGTTTTGTTCCATTTAGACTGATGTGGGGATGTTTCACTCTGTGTGATGCACCTATGGTACTTCTTAGCGGATTCTTCATGGGCTGTGGCTATAATTTCTACCTTTTATGAAGCCAGACCCACCTCTCTCTATAGCAGAAGGAAGGTCACTACTGCCTGGTTGGTGATGGAGGCACATCCAGTCTCATGGTGAGACACAAAGATACCCTCCGAGCCATTCATTTTCCTCATTCGAATCCCTATTACTCTATTTTATATGGTCTTATCACAGCATGGAGACTTGTGGGAGAAGGTGGAAGGGATGGCGATGGTGAAGGACATCACCCAGCAGAGAACCTCTTTATGGAAGGCAGGGTGTCTTTTGGAGGGGGGCATCAAGCTGAGCATCATGTGGCTTGGGTTTTGCTGGGGAAAATTGGGTCTTCACAAAAGATAGAGCTCTGGAAATGGAAAGACTGTGGGGTTGCATCTGTCCTAGCAAAATAAACAGGGGAAGCAGAAGGGGAGGGTTACTGCCTGCACCACCTAAGGCGACTGGGGAAGCGATGCCATCGTGGGAAGTGCCTGTCACTTTTCATTTGCAAACTGTTCTCTGCAGGGATTTCTTCCACACTGTACACAAGAGCACCAGGGAGTGTATTTCTCTTTTTTGTTGGAGAGAAACTTAGATCATCAATATTGTTTGCTACGGTCTGCCCAGAGAGAGGAAAGAGCTTTGAAATGTTGGGCTGAGATCCTGCAGTGAAGTGAAGAGGGGGGACATGTTTCTGCTGAGTTCAGAAGGGAAAACAAAAATTTGCTAGATTCAAATGTTAAAAAAGAAAAGATTTGGTCTCATACATTAGTCTGAAGAACAGAACACAGAGAAAGTCTCTTACTCTGGTTTTCTAAAGCATCAGAGCTTACTCCATCTCCTCCCTGCCGTAGCAAAACGGCACAGCCTCCATGAGAACATTTCTGCAGACCCAGCTTGGGTTTGCACAGGTCTGTGGCATGTTGAGGACGACGTAACTCATTACAGCCTTAGTCTGATAATGGCAAGGAAGTGAAGAAAATCTCTTTGCTAGAAGCAGCAGTGAAGCCAAACTCTTCTCAGACCAGTCACCCTATTTTCTCTCTTTAAGACTACTCTTGGTGGATCCAGAGTCAGCCAGACCCTGAATGATGCTGTGACCCTTTAAATGCCCCAGAAAATCTGGCGTAGAAGCATAGACTGGTTTGTGTTGGAAGTGACTTCAGAGATCATCTAGCTCTAACCACTTGCCAGGGGCAGGGACACCACTCACCAGACCAGGTTGCCTAGAGCCCTATCCAACCATGGCTCCAGACACTGTGGAAAAGGAACATAGAGTAAATTTTTGGTGGAAATAGTATTTTCTTTCCTTTTTTTCACTGTAAAGCAGGACTGTAAATCAGGATGTGGGTTTGACTCCTTCATGAGGGTAATAGAATTCCTCTCATCCCTTTGACTGGCATCGCAGCTCAACCTCAACATCAGACTGACAGTGTGAGGCGTCTGGGGTGTGCTGGTCCCAAGGAGGAGCAAGAGGTGCAAACTTACTGAAGTGCAAAGTTATCTGTTCTCATGTTTGTTGCATGATAGGTTGAATAGGAAGCAACATGTACTCAAGCTGGTAGGATAGAGGAGACAGTGACCCCACTTCAGGGTGCAGGGTTCCCTTGCAGGACAAACCACATCTTTACCAGAATGGGGTACCTGATGGTTGGTTGTTTCAACCTGGAGCCAGGAAGAAGGAGAGAAATACATGGGTGCTTCCACACTTAGATGACCTATCCACAATACCTTCTACCAAGTATCAACATGACATGGATAGAAAAACACCCCTCAATGCCTGGTTTAGCATGGGACTGTCATGTTTTGGAGCAGAACTATAAGACCTTGATCTGTCTGTAAGACTCTGGCCCATGCTAATACAGTAAACACACGGCAGATCTGAAACTCAAATTAGTCCTAGTTGCTATTCCAGCTTGTGGGAACAACCCTGGTGTGGGTCCAAGGGTGCATGAGAGCTTGTGCTCTTTGAAGTCTTTTTCTCAGTGAAGACGTCTGGCCATCTCTGGTTTTGGGGTGTCTTCCAGCATTTTTGTATCATCCAGTCTCAGGACATTTGGGGTTCTAACTGGATACCTGGTGCATCTGGATACCTGGTAAACTCCTTTATCTGCTTGAGGAAAGATAGGTAGGGAGAAATTAACTCCTTTAATACACCATGAATATGGGATTTGAAGTTGTAGCACTCATCAAGATATATCCCTCTGCACCCTCACGCTAAACCACGTGTCTGACAGACAGATCTCTAATCTGTGCATTTATGTACCTCCATTACGTGTGTGTGTGTGTGTGTGTGTGTGTGTGTGTGTGTGTGTGTGTGTGTGCATTCATCACTTNTGTGTGCATTCATCACTTAAACAAGACCCAGCCCAGGGCTGCAACTACCTGCCAGGTAGAATAAAAATAGTCTAATCTTTTACTTCCAAAGCAAAGACCTGACATTTCCTGAGTCTACACAAAAGGTGGTAATATCATAAGTAAGATCTACAGGGGCAATGGAAGTCTGTAATTCTACACTTTGATAACCACTTTGGTGAAGAAATTCTTGATAACATCCAGCCTAAATCTTCCCTGAAGTGACTTGCAGGTATTTCCTCTAGTCCTACCACTTAGCACCAGTGAGAAGAGGCTGAACACTTTCTTGCTCCACTCTCCTTCCAGGTAATTGTAGAGAGCAAGTAGCTCTCCCCTCAGCCTCCTTTTCTCCAGGAAAACAACCCTAATTCCCTGTTCTGCTCCTTCTAGAACTTGTGATCCAGCCCCTTCACAAGCCTCACTGCCCCTCTCTGGTTGTGCTCCAGCCCCTCAGTGTCCTTCAGAAACCTTTTCTGTCTGCCTCAGTTCTCATCTTTTCCTTGCTAAAAAAATCCCATCTTCCTACTTTCTGCTCTCCTCTCCCCATCCTGCCTCTCCCCTCTTTTATTTGTTTTTACACAAGATTTGGCTCATTACCCGACCTACAAAGTGGCAGCGTCCGGGACTCTGCAACCATCAAAGCCGCTTAAAACGCATCGCCTCTGCTCCTCCCTCGACACTGCCACGAAGCTATATTGTCTATAAGGAAAGCAAACCACTGGGTGTTGCTCCCTCACAAGTCATTTTTGCAGTCCACAATAAGCCCCGTAATCCTCCCTTTGTGGATAACAAAATGCTAATCTCACCAAATTGCATGGCCCTGCTCTGTCACTACTGCAGGCTAAAAATCAAAGCTTGTTTGACATAAATGGCATCAACCGGCACCATTATAACCTCCACACTGCAGAGACCAGCTGTAGAGCCTGTGTCAGAAGGAATATCTCTCCACGTATTATCAGCTGATTTAAATACTAATGAGCCAATAACCACATTTGAGCAGAATAATGGGCATAATAATAGAAGCCATAAAAAACAGAGGTATCTGTAATATTGCCAGAGATGCTTTCAGGCTCCTTTCCGCTCAGGTATTAACCCTGCTAAGTAGTTCTCCAAGGGAGAATGGGAGGAAAAAGGATGCCTAATAGTGCTGCAGAAAGGCATCTAAAGGCACAGGATTTGGAATGAGCTGTGGACAGGTTTGTCTGTGGTGGTAAGATCATAGAATCATAGAATCATTATGGTTGGAAAGGGCCTCCAGGATCATCAAGTCAAGCCCTCATCCCAACATCTCCCTAACTCCTGACTGTGGCCTCAAGCCCTCTGTCTAATCGCCTTATAAACACTTCCAGGGATGGTGACTCCTCCACCATCCTGGGCAGCCTGTTCCAGTGCCCGACCACTCTCTCAGAATACTTATGTCTTCTGCCCTGTCACTGATCTCCCAAACACTATTGTTAATGGCTTCTCTGCAGTTTGCTTCAGGTTTTTGTATATTTGAGACCATCCCTGGTTTTGGAGAGGTCTGGAAAGGAGCAGGACTGCTGTAATCAGCGAAAGCAGGAGCCACCCATGGTTCCCTACCTTGCGACAGTTCCTGCCACTTGTTCCTGCACGCGCTTCTATACCCACACCAGTTGATGTTTTGATTGCGGTCTCCTCACAAACTGGGGCACATGCAAGAAGCCTCCTGGGTCTTCTATTTGATAGAATCACAGGGTCGAAAGGGACCTACAAAGATCATCTAGTCCAACCTCTCTGCAACAAGCAGGGCCATCGCTCACTAGAACAGATTGCCCAGAGCCCCATCAAACCTGACCTTGAATATCTCCAGGGATGGTGCCTCCACCATCTCTCTAGGCAATGTTTTAGTGACCTACCATCCTCAGATTAAAGAACTTTCTCCAAATGTCTAACCTAAATCTTCCCTTTTCCAGCTTAAAACCATGGCCCCTTGGTCTAGGAGATCCTGCTGTGGCAGGGGGATTGGACTAGATGATCTTTCAAGGTCCCTTCCAATCCCTAATGATTCTATGATCCTATCATACATGCCCTTGTGAATAGTTCTTCCCCAGCCTTCTGATAGGCCCTTTTCAGGTATTGGAAGGGTGTTTGTGGGTTGATGGCAAACATTTCCATACAGGGAGGTTGTCCCCTGATTTGTAGGGCAATGCAGGCATTTAGAAAATGTTTTGAGGGAAGATGATGCATTGAAGTTCTGGGTAGTTGGGTGTTTGGGAGTCACCAGGTCCTCTCCACAGTCTGAAGCCCTGTGAGAAGCCTGTGGGCCAAGCCACTGTCTTGGAGCAGATGCTTGGATGCTGCCCCAAATCTCTCCCATCAGGTCTTGGGGGACTTGACGATGCAGAAAAGCTTAAGTGCCTGAAATTTGGAGCCTTTTATAAAGGTTCCTCCAGAGTCTAATGGAGCATGTTTGTGATTATGAACCTCTGGATCAGTCCATGGCACAACATCATCTCTCAGTGTTAATGACCACTTATCTGCCTTCAGGCTGCTACAATTTCATCTTTATCTACTGTTGTTGTTCTTATTATTCTTATTACTGTTATTATTACAACTTCAATTTTCCTCCTCAGACTTATGAAACTTGGCTGTGAGCAGGGGATTGAAATGAGAAAATCCACTCCTGGGTTACATCAGAGAACCAGTACAGCAAGAGAATAGGAAATGAAGAGCAGCAATAAAATGAATGATTAGGAAAAGAAGTTCCTATTCCCAAGTTCCTTGGCTAATTAGTAAGACCGTAAGTTATTACAAAGGAGGAAAGGAATTAAAAAGTGATACCAAGTGAGGAATAGGAATTAATTGGAGAGGAATATAAGCAAAGGTAAATAAGTGAGATTTTAGGGAAAGATGATTGGGATGTCAGAGGGAACATGTTTGCTTCTCCAGCCTTGCCAAGGTGTCAAGAGGATGTGGGATATTCGGGGACATTCAGGAGGACCTTGCAGAGGAGATGCCATGTTTGAGCTCGCTGCAGTAGCTGCCCCACCACTGAGTAAGTCTCTGAATTTCTTTATGATTCATCAGCAACACTGGGGGATCTTGGGCTCGCCATTTACCTAGAGAAGAAGTCCAAAACCTCTGTCTGTATCAGAGTAGGTGCTGAGCAGAGAAGTGGAAAAGGACTCATTTCCCTAAGATTTCTCATCAGAAAAAGGGCAAAGGGAGCTTGGAATAATTCCTACGTTTAGATTTGCTGTGTTTGCTTCTGTCTCTGAAGGGCAGGAGCTGTTCAGACTTTTAATTCTCCTGAGAAGAACCGGATCATGATTGAGTCATGTGATGTGGAGGGTGACACAAGTTGTCCTTGCTGAGTGGGCACTGGTGATGCTACAAGGACATGGGATCCAGGCAGGAGAGCTGGGGATTAAGGTTTGTGAATTTTGTGGGGTGTTTTTTGTGACTGCTACACGGTTTCTGCTCCCTGGTGATCCAACACCCTCCTTCTGATGGAGCCAATAAAGCCCCATGGCTCCAGCTCTACGGCAATGTTAACAAATAAAAATTCCTAGAGTGAGCAGTCCTTTGGCCTCAGAGATGCTCCCTGACAGCAGGAGGTGAAGTAGAATGCAAGCACACGAAGAGGCCAGGGAAGGACTCCAGCTCTCTGTTAATCACTGTCAAACCATATTTTGGTAAGAAAAGCTTTAAGAACAGATCACTCCATTGACAGGAGCTGTGACGTTGCCTGTGGTGAAGGTCAGTTGTAAGCTCCTGGTGCGGCATTGTGCAGGGCTGGGTAATGTAGGGCCATGAGCAGCAGACCGTAGAAGTGTGAAGGGTAATGAGATGTGCAAGAAGCCAAATGATACCTCTAATAGTCTGTGTGTGTTATGGACTGAGCGTGGATCAGGTGAGGTCCAGCCAAACCAGTGAATGGATGAGTTCTGTCCTTCCTTCATTCACAACCACCTGGAGTGATTGGATCAGCACTGCTGCTCTGTGTTTACACCGACATGATGGAAATCTGCACCTCATTAATGGAGAATTATCTGTTGACACCGCATAGCAGTCTTTGCATAGACGTCTTGCGTGTGTTGGTGAGATGGTTTCAGAGAGGAGAACCTCTATCAGGGTGGGTTTCCTACACTCTCAGCCAGCACCATTCCAAAGGGGAAGGTGGGACATGCAAGAAATTGTGAGGCACCTGACAAACTCACTGAAATGATGTTGTTGCCCCTTTCTTGCAGAGGATCTCAGACTGACACCAAACCCGTCTTGAAGACGTCCTGAAACTTAGCTGGATACAGATGGCCAGTTCTTATGTCTCTGGGATGAAACAGTTTTGGTCTTGGGCAGGGCCTTCAGAAGGTCGTTATACATCTGATTGTCTTGTGTGAAAAGCCTGGTGTCTGGGAGGAGGACAGAACAGCTTGGCTGCACCATGGGATGAGGACATGGTTGTGTCCTAGATGGTTTCCAGCAGTGCAATAAGGAGAAGGGACCATCTTCCAATCACCCTTGTGGTCCATCTAGCACAGATACCAGATGTAGTTTTGTACAACCTCCAGCCTCCTTTGAGGGTGTTGATGGTGGGGACACAGATTTAACAGCAGAGAGAGGCAGAGAAGGCAGCTCTCCATTTGTGCAGTCCTCCACACACAGTTGGGTGACAATCACCATCTTGCTTATGTCAGTGACAAGTTCCTGGGGCTTTCCTGTGGCTTGGAAATCTATCCTGCCATTTCTGTCTGGCACGAAGGTGCTCTGGGGGCAGGACCGGAAGGGAAGGGTGAGTGATAGTCCACTGTCCGAGTAGCAGATCAGACTGTCTGATGTCAGCTATTTGCATTGCAGTAAAGAGTAGCCCACGTGTCTTCAGACATTCTTTCACCCTTGGTACTGGTGCAACCCAGACTGCCACTTCCCAGACAAACCACACCATGTAGGAAGGACCACTGTGGTTATAATTTTAACACCATGAATGTTTTCTAATCAGAGGTATCTGCCATATATCAGTTAAAGCTTTCCAAGACCACGCAGCTTGGGCTGGATACCCAGGGTGCCAAGAATTTTGGGTTGAGCTGAAAAACAGCCTCTGGAAGCAGGAACTTGGAAGAACAACCTCCAGGAAAGTTTAATCCTGCTGGAGGTTTACTGCTGTGAGCAGTAAAACCGAGGTCACTGAGGTGACCCACACCTGGTCTGTGGAACAGCACAGATGACAAATACATGACATGATGCTTGGAGGACATGGAGGACGTGGAAGACACTGAGGACTCAGAGGACATGGAATGGGACACACACAGACCAATCAGAGCAGCGTCAGAACTGAGATAGCAGGTTTTGAAGGATACACAGATACCTCTGCCCCAAAACAGCAATAATTAGTTAATATTTTGGCCAAAACTAGAAACCATGCCCAGCAAATCTTATTTGCCCCAGAAGTCACTTATGTACCCAGTGTCTAGATAAAGGAGAAGGTGCATTATGATTCTGGGAGATAACTCCATGCTTCACCAAAGAGACATGCTGTTATCAGGGATTTCGCAAGCAGAGGGTGTCTCAGGCCCCATGGATTGTGCTTATCGCAGCGTAACATGCTGTTAAACTATAATTCACCATGGGAAGTTTCTCCTTAAGCTGGTTTAAGTAGAGAACTGATAAGTTGATAGAAGAAGCACAGCTCGCTTGTGGTGACCTTTAAAAAAGAATATGACAGGGTTTCACTGTCAAAAGTTGTTTTGGCTGGATGTGAGCCACAGGCTTGCAGTTGCTATCTAATTCAAAAGCTGATTGCTGAGATTCTGGAGAGAGCTGGTGGGTAAACAAAACTTTAGCACATTTCCCATTTTCCCCACTAGGCACCCAATGAGCTCTGCTTGGACAAGAAAGTCCCAGGACTGGAGACTGAACCATCATTTTGTGGACTTTTTACTCTCTCAGGCATTGCAACATGCAGCATCTTAGAGGGATGGCAGGGCTGCTCCAAGGTGGAAAAGGAACAGGGCTGCTAGAAGCAGCAGACCATGGCCATCCAAATGTGCAGAATTAGTGCCACGAGCAACACGGAGCAGTAGTCAGCAGCTGCTGTGGCCACATCCCAGAAATTGGACCTTCCTGCAAGTCCATTCTCAGCAGTCACTATATTTCCATATGGTTAAAGCTCTCCTCAGCTCTGGGCTGTGTCATCAGGGAAGTAATACCAGAAACCAACACATGGAGCAGCTGAAGGTTGCCTTGGGAGGGGAACATGCCAGATGCATTGGCCTCTCTTGCTGAGGAATGACACAAGATGCCCAAGAGATTCACCTGGGACCTCCTAGGTCTTCTTGAGCTGTTCTCATCCATGTTAGCAAGTGCCTTTGGGGTGCTAGTGCAGATCTTAAATGTTCTCTGGGGATCACTGGAAATTTCATGTGGCTCTCATACTGAAGGTTGCCTGTGGACTGGTGGAGGTTGGGTGCCATGTCCCAGACATTTTTGCTTTCCCTCTGGCTGTGATGATGGAGCATTGGAACAGGCTGCCCATGGGTGTTGTGGAGACTCCTTCTCTGGAGACGTTAAAGACCTGCCTGGATCTGTTCCTGTGCAACTTGGTCTAGGTGATCCTGCTGTGGCAGGGGGATTGGACTAGATGATCTTTCGAGGTCCCTTCCAATCCCGTGATTCTGTGATCCTGTGTGGTGCCTATGGAGGCAAATGCACCATGGGAACAGCTCAGCTGGGGAACTCAGCAGGTCCCACAGTCCATTTCATGCCAAAGCAGCATCTCACAGAGAATATGCATCTTTTCAGAGTAGCTGGGCTGGAAGAATGTTCAGAGAGACCAGAGATGTAAACTGCTCTGTGGGCTCCCACTGGGAAAGTGTTTTGTTAGAAGTAGAGCAGTGCAGAGGGAGCAAAGCCTGGAGGAAGAGGAGCAACGCTGGCTCCTCCATTTGGAGCCCATCATGGCACTGCCATACTGTCAAGGAGAGATGGAAATGTCACCTTCAGGGCCCATTACCTCTGCAAACCTGAGCTGAGGAGAGGGTTTGCTCTCTGTTCTTGCATCTTGACTACAGGTAAGAGACTGCTGTAAACAGTGGGCTCCAAGTCACTGATTTTCACAGCAGAATTTCAATAGTTCTGCTTGCAATTGAAGATACATACATACATATATACACACACATGCAAAACCCCAGAATACCCTAGAGACCCCCATCATGTTAAATCTAGGCTGGGCAAACCTAAGTAGAAAACACTCAGTGGGGGACAAACCTTTGCTAGCAGTGAGGTAGATGAGATACACTAATAAGATATTTTCCCATCTC
Source organism: Upupa epops (assembly GCA_013397515.1). Classification (NCBI taxonomy): domain Eukaryota; kingdom Metazoa; phylum Chordata; class Aves; order Bucerotiformes; family Upupidae; genus Upupa; species Upupa epops. The sequence continues at coordinate 40,794 of VZRI01009839.1, forward strand.
TAATTTCTATGAATTGAACTGCTCATGCAGAAAGCAGGCACTGAGAGATTTGGGAAGCTATTTGTGTGGGTAATTGACATTATTTTCTCTGCTAGGCAGCACACCCAACTGTTAATATAAACATTTTTTTTATAATTTAAAAAAACCCTGAGAGCTTGTGCATTTTGTGGGCATAAAGCAGCATTCGTATTTACAGCCAAAATGCATACTAGAGAAATGCATACATTTGGTAGAATATTTTATGTCCCCTGGAAAATAAATAAACCCATAAATAAATAAAAAAATAAGTAGCTAAATAAATAAATAAATGAATAAATAAATAAATTCTATTCAGCCTGACCAGAAATGCTTGTTCATTCCCACTGGACTTAGCAAAACATTTTGGTTTGAAGCAAATAACAAACAGTTCTGGATTAATTTTTTAAGAACATTTTTTCTTGAGGAAGTGAAATGATTTTGATTGCAAATTTCAGCACAAAATCTGTCCGTTTCGGAGGTTTGAAATGCCATTTCAGAACTGACCTCTGTCAGCCTTTATTTTTAGAAGAAGCTGAAACAAGGAAACTGAGGGTTTGTTCCTGGTTTGGTTCAACCCACAATTGAAAACCTTTTTTGTTTGGGTTTCTTTTTTCATATTTTTTTGTAGGAGAATTGCTTTTAGAACTTGACCTAAACCACAACTGTTTTCTCTCCCATATCTGCCATGGGGAACTACACTTTCAGTCAAATTGTAGGGATGGAAAAGGCACCTTTTCTCCACACCACAACCCACTGGGCTACACTCCAGTTGCATTGGCTGAACTCTTAGGGCTCTGTGCTCTAAACTAGATCCCTAAGATGATTTTGATTCTAGAGATCAATTATAGGAATGCGAAATATACGGTTATTTAAACCAAGTGTTTCCTTGCATCAGTCTGGCCAGATATTCTGTGGCCTTGCTGTGACACCTCGTCCTGCACTGTTAGGTGACTGGCAGTGACTCTTCACCCCAGTTCACATGCTAGCACCACTTACTATGTTTGCATCTTGCTCACATGTTGGGTTGATGGGCTGATGGTATGTAGTCCGTGGAGGATGCTGGTTTAGGGGATTCCTGCCTTCCTTCTGTCCTCTGAAAACTCCTTGCTCCTTCCTTCTTCCTTTCTCTCCTGCATTCTCTCCAGCACATGCTGCCCCACTCCTGATCCTGCCCACTTAACAGTCTCTATGCTGTGAGCCAGATCTTTACTTGGCAGTTCAGCATAAGGCCCTTTCCAAAATATTTTTATAGGATGGAGTAAGTAGGTCAGGAAAAGGAAGAAGTAAGCCAGCACTGCTGTTAGCAAACAGTCACATGGCACCTTCCCCACTGCCTTCCTTTCCTGATGCCCTGGTGCTGCCAAACACATGCTCTACCCCTGATCTGGCTTTGTCAAGAGGCAGGATGAGGTGCACTCTTAGAAATCCCTTTCTGACTTCAGATTCTTCTTGGTGCAAATCAGTATTCTGTTCCTGCATTTATGCAACTCTACCTTCAGCAGAATTAATGGCTGAATTCCATCTGATCAAGCTGGAAGCAAGGGTTATGGGAAGGCAAAACAAATGGGAAGCCACTAGGGGCAGGAGCAGAGCCCTTCTCCAAGCAAGTAGGGAACTGGCACCACTGGGGAGGTTTCAGCCATGCAGCTGCTCTGTGTTTTTGGAAGAGCATAGCTCAGTAACTCTCTTGGAAGAGGAAGGGTAGGGCTGGTGAGAAGAGCAAACAAGGTGGAACTGACTGAAATAGGACTGGGGGACATTTTCCTACCATGACAGTAGCCAGCTGTGAGCCAGCAGATCACTGTTGGGAGCCAAAATGTGTTGCCCAGTCAGAAATGGAGTGCATCCAGCATCAGGAAAGCTTCTCATTAGCTAACACAACCCAGCTTCATGACATTTGTTATGGCTAGGATGCAACAGAGTTCCCATGGCCATCCCATGCTGCAAAAACATTATGGTTGGAAAAAAATACTCCCTGGCTGGATAGTCAATAAACAGACAAGCAGAACGCTGGCATGAAAGCATTCTTTTCTCTACAGTAAGTGAGTGATACTTAGAGCTGATCGTTAAATCTCTCTGCTTAATGGCTGAACACTGTGAATCAGGGGGAGGGAGCTGGGTGGCGTATGTCATAGTTCCGCCTGCCTTGGTGGAAGATCAGCTGTATTGGCTCAAACCATCTCCAGCACCAGCTTGCATTAAACCAGTTGATTTTACATGGGCATGGCTAGAAGTGTTCGTATATTTTGATCCCACAGCTGTGGTGCAGGGTCTGCCACACACAAGAAAGTATAGATCAGCCTCCTCATTTAGGAAAAATTTTTGGTTTAGGGTTTTGAGCTTTTAAAACTAAACCAAAGGACCTATTTTGAAGGCAATGAACTCCTCACGGTTGATTTCTTAGCCACTGATTGAGTTTAGTTTCTGAGCCGCGTGACAAAAATCTTTGTTGCTAAAACAGTGCTCAAACGCTTCCCTTCCTGGTTCTGCAGCTTACAAACATATGGCAGTAAAAGATGCAGGGAGCGAGCCAAAAACATGGCACATGTATCTGGATAGGCTGCTGTAACCTTTCTGACAGGTGCAGTTTGGCAGCGTAAGATGCTGGAGTTGATTTTAAGTGGCATCAACGGAAGGTATATAAAGCACTGAGTCAGGCCCCTAAACCCCAGAATGGGAACAGGAATTACACACAGTCATGAACAACCTCCCTCGCCGACAACGCACGTGTGGAGGGTGAGGAACAAACAGAAATCAGCTGGCAAGGAAAAAGGGAAAAAATAAAAATCACTGTCACAAGGTGAAACAGCCTCCCCCAGGGAAATGTGGTGGGGAATGTTTTCAAGTGCATAAAATCTTCTTGTGCTTCCAGAGGGACCTCTATGAGTTCATGGCCCCATTCTGGGACCATGTATGCATGAAATCATTGGGAAGGTTGCAGGTGAGGTCTGGATTTCATTATCTCCCTGCCCTCTAGCCTCAGAAATGAAGTAATGAGATTATGCTTGGAGATTATGCTTGGAAATGAGTTAATTTAGATTGGAAGCATCTAGCAGTCTCCAGCAGGCTGAATGCAGAAGATAACTCAAGTCAAGTTGACTGTTCACCTAAATAACACTCTGAAAAGGGTGTGACAGCAACAGCCAATTGTTTAAGAAGGCTTTGTCACTACAGACCTGGATAGGGGATACGTCAAGATACCAGAAACCAGTTGACATGTATGATTGAAGAGGAGGCTGAGGGGGGGACATCATTACCCCTCTACAAGTACCTGAAAGGAGGTTGTAGAGAGGTGGGTGTTGGCCTCTTCTCCTTGGTGACTGATGACAGAACCAGGGACAGTGGTCTGAAATTGAGGCAGGGGAGATTTAGATTAGATATCAGGAAGAAATTCTTTACAGAAAGAATGGAGAGGCACTGGAATGGCCTTCCCAGGGAGCTGGTTGAGTCACCATCCCTGGAGGTATTTAAGAAGCTTGTAGACATTACGCTCTGTGACAGGCTAGAGTGGCAGGCATGGAGGTTTTATGTGTTTCCATTGATCAGATATTTAGGTTTTTTGTTGGTATGGTTGGACTCAGTGATCTAGGAGGTCCTTTCCAACCATGATTATTCTGTGATTCTGTGATTATTATTATTAATAATAAGATCACCTATTACTATCACACTATGTTGGAGATTTCACTTGAAATAAAATCCCAACAACATACTCACAAAAACAACCTGTGCTGTGATTCCCATTTAAGAAGTTTTGGTTCAAACTACAGGAGATCACAAACCCTTCTGAAGACTTTCCATCAGGAAAGAATCATAGAATCATAGAATCATCAGGGATAGGAAGGGGCCTTGAAAGATCATCTAGTCTAATCGCCCTGCCACAGCAGGATCACC
>VZRI01009839.1:50658-66480 GCA_013397515.1 Upupa epops
CTGTGCTGGGTCAGGAACTGGTTGGATGGACGAGCCCAGAGAGTGGTGGTAAATGGTGTTGCATCTAGTTGGCGATCTGTTACTAGAGGTGTCCCCCAAGAGTCGGTGTTAGGTCTGGTCCTGTTCAAGATCTCCATTGATGATATTGATGATGGGTTGGAATCCATCATAAGTGAATTTGCGGATGACACCAAGCTTGGAGTCCATGTTGATTTGTTGGAGGGAAGGAGGGCCCTGCAGAGGGACTTGGACAGACTGGAGAGATGGGCAGACTCTAATAGGATGAGTTTGAACAAGTCTAAGTGTTGGGTTCTGCATTTTGGTTAGAACAACCCCAGGCAGAACTATAGGCTGGGAATGGAGATCTTGGAGAGTACTCAGGTAGAAAGAGCCTTAGGGGTACTGGTGGACAATAGACTGACATGAGTCAGCAATGTGCCCAGGCGGCCAGGAAGGCTAATGGTCTAAACTAAGGAAGATCACAAACTTGGAAGTAACTGTGGTGAAAGCACAACAGTCTTTGTCCTTTCTGTAGCACGCACCATCAAACAGTCAGCCTGTTGATAACAGAAAAACTTTGACAAATAAAAATAAGGGAATTTTATCACAGAACGTTCTAGATTGCCCAAGTGTTCCTGGAAAGCATGCAAATACATCTGTAAATGATTCCCAGTCCATCTCCAGTCAATTCAACCAATGCTGGTGTCATTTCAGTCCCCACAATAATTAGCAAACTTGCTAGTGTGAGAAGTGCTAAGGTGCTTGTATATAGGAGCAGTCCAACTTTGCTGTGTTGGTTATTGCCCAGCACAGCTTTGCTGGGTGGAGAAGGGAAAGTCTTCCTCTCCTGACAGCCATGACACAAGATTTTGAAACACTTTAAGGGATTTTGAGAGACTTTATGGAATTTAAAGACACCATAAGCCAAAGTCAGTTGGTCAAAGGATGTGGATGCAAGTACTGTGCCACCCAGTGCACATGTAAGCATAATGCGTGTGGGTATGTTTGGGACACTGCTTTTGTTTTCTTCTCTCAAATTGTTGCTCTGTATTTTTTAACTATTTTGCAGCAGTACCATGCTTGTCTGGAGAAAGATTTTTCTGTCTCACATAACAGGGGATAATTTCCTTCTTTTCTAGGAGCTGAAATGCTCCTGAAGCCAAAGTCTTCTCATGCAGTAATTTTATTTCTCTATTGCCAGTCTAAGAAAAAGGGAAAGGAAAATGTTAGAGCCATCTGGATTGGTGAGGGTCTGGCTGCAAATGGGGCTGATCCCCCAAGATGGGAAGGGAAAGAGATTGTGTTACTCTTACTGTTCACTGGGCTGGAAATCAGGATCTATTCTGATATATTTTAACCTCTGTGCCATAAGGCAAACCACCAAGATTTCTTTGTCTCATGCCCACTATCATAAAATCATAAAAAACTTTGTAGAGAGGTGGGTGCTGGTTTTTCTCTCAAGTACTTAGTGACAGAACAGGAGGGAACAGCCTCAGGCTGTACCCGGGGAGGTTTAGGCTGGACATCCATTTCAGTGACATTTCTTTCACTGAAAGAGCAGTCAGACCTTTGAACAGGCTGCCCAGGGAGGTGGTGGAGTCACTATTCCTGGATGAGTTTAAAGGTTGTTTAGATGTGGTGCTTAGAGATAGGGCTTAGTGAGTGGTGAACACAGTAGAGTCGGGTTATTGCTTGGACTTGATGATCTTGAAGGTCTTTTCCAACCTGAATGATTCTGTGATTCTATGACCTGAGCTGTGAGGCTTTGGACACCAAATGAAATTTAGGGAATACATCATGAGAAGGCACTCCATCATAATATATGGTATTCTCATTCTCTAGTTTCTGCATAAGTCTTCCTTGATTCACCCTATGCTGCTAGTGAAGAAAACCCACTAAGGCATAGGAATGCAGCTTTAGGGGTAAAAGACTGATGGTAAATGAGGTCTCTAGTTTCTGGTACCACAGAGTGTGTGTAAGCCACAGCCAGCCAACTATGACATAGCATGAGGTGTAGCTCAAATACAAAGGTTTAAACCAGGAGCAACTGAATCAGAGAAGCTCTAGTGTTTGTAGGGTGCTTCTGCTTTTTGGATGTGTCTGACAAATGCACCTGACCCAGCCCTGGGGTTCTTAGTGCTTGGATTGTGAGCCCTTGAGATGGGCTCTCTTTGTATGAGGTTGTAAGGCAAAAAAAGGGAGACATTTCTATGGAGTGGGAGCTGCAGTAAAACATCAAACCCCATCACTCTATACTCCATCAGCCTCAGGGACCAGTGTTCTTTGGATGTTTATTTCTCCATGGATAAAGGCAGAGAAATAACTATAGATTCTTTGATTTCCAACTTTTCTTTCCTTGAAGGTGTGATGGCTTTTGCATCAAACACAAGACAGCTTTGTCATCTTCACTTTGTACCACTGCTGGTGGGTTATAGAGGAACATTTATGTCTGATGCATCTCTCCAAAACATCACTTCTTTAATTTCACTGGACCAGGGCTTGAAAGATAAGCAGGATGTGATTGTATGCAGCTGGCTGAAGACATGGATCTGTTTTATTTATGCTTCTTGGAAGGATGTTATTCAATATGCTTCTGGAGATTTAAATGTTTATTCTGAGTAATTCCCAGACAAAATATAACTAGCAGTCAATGAAAGAGCTTAATAAGGGTTGGAAAAGTCTTTCTCTATGTCTGTGGATCATAAATCACAGATGTTGCAAGGGCTACAAATCTTGGTGTTTCGTGCCATTTAATTTCAGTTCCCTAGCTGCTGCTGAAGAAGATTTAAAGACTGCCAATCTGCTCCTCCGAGACGTAGGTGTGCTGATTTGCTCATTCTTTACAACTGACACAAGTCCAAGGGCTGGTAGAGGCTTCCCTGAGCACAACATTGTGTCCTGAAAAGAGGAAAAAGTAGTTTTCACCAATTGTGCTGAAAAACCACTCATGATTTTGTGCTGAAAACAAAACAACAACAACACCCATGTAGTGATACTGCCTGCTCTTAACCATTTTGAGTTTCTGGCTTAACAAAGCAATATGTTGCGTCGGGGGAAGTTTAGACTGGGCATCAGGGAAAAAAATCTTCACTGAAAGAGTGATCAGGTATTGGAACAGGCTGCCCAGGGGGTGGTGGAGTCACCATCCCTGGAACTGTTCAAAAATGTGTAGATCTGGTGCTTGAAAACATGGTTTAGGGGGGCAAGGTGGAGTTGAGTTAATGGTTGCGCTTAATGATCTTGGAGATCTCTTCTAACCTTAATGACTGCATGATTCTGTGATTCTATGAAATAAGACTCATCTCACTCTGCAAATGTTGAGATGGTGCCAAATTATTTTGGTCAATGGCCAAGCATCTCTTCTAAGTTAAAAATGTGTGTCTGATTCCTCATTAACTCACAGCCAGGATCAACTCCCAACCGTTGGGTGCTGTTGTGCCTCTGTTCAAAACTCCAGTAAACAAACAGCCCAAGAATAAACCAGAGTTCACCTGTAAAACAAATTTGGGTCCCTTTTTCTAATTCCTGGACAGTTTTCAGAACTTTTTCTCACCTCCCTGACCCTGGAAGCAGAAAAAGGATTTAAAACTTTTTGCTTTACTTCTGGGAGACAGCTGCACAAGCAGCCAGTGCTTGCGGGCAGAGGAAAAGCTGCGTTGGCCCTTGTCAGTCCTAAAAAGCAAGTGACCTGGATAAAACGATGCACAGTCCTGGAAGTCTGAAGTGTCTCTGCAGATTGGCAAAGCTCTGTTAACTTGTCAAGCCAGGGCACATGAAGTGGGGCCCTGGTCCAATTTGAGTGTCATCCTTACTGATGTCAAAGGCTTTCCCCAGAACCCACCACATCCAAGATGCTGCTGCCTCCCCTAGCTGAGGCTGCATCCAAGCCTTTGGAGAAGAGAGCTGTAGCAGCACTGTGAGCGTGGGGGAGAAGACCAGATGTCTTTGGCAAGGCTGAGGCATAATCTTTGCCAATAGTAAATGCTACTTTTAGGAAAACCCAGACCCAGTGTTACTCATTTTCATCGCCAGACTGAACTTCTTTCCTTTCACATGCTTCGTTCTTGGATTTAGCTGAAATACCAGAGCTTTTTATTTTTGACAGCCATGGAGAATCCAACATGAGCATCATATCCTACATTTATCCTTGAAACCCAGAATAAGGAGAGGTTGGGAATGGAAGTTTGGATGCACCAGGGTAGGAAAGATCCTGGTCCCATGTGTCCTTCTCCCTAGGACACTTCTGCCCACAATTTTGCAGCTGCCCAAAGGGACCACACACAGGAGGTGAGATGTTTGCTGGTTGGTTTCTGCCAAGAAGCTTTGCCTCCCTGTGTGTCTTGGCTGAATATAGCACTGGATTGTCACAGATAGCTTCTGAAATACCTGTTCAAATCCAAGTTTTTCCTAGAGGCTTTTTGCACAAGACTCAGAATTAACATGAATAAATAACCTCGGAGCACCAAGCCCTGCTGTTTTTTAAACCTGAGAAACCTCCTGGCAGGTGCTTAGGAAGTGAGTTCATTGCCTAGGGAAAAACAATTTGTTTTCACAAATGACATGGTGCTTTATTAAAGGAAAGAGGCTATTTGGTGGCAACATGTTCCTCTGGGTCTGGTTTGTTCCCCTCCACACTGGCTATGGGACAGGAAGGATAAGGGTGAAAGAAGGAGCATTTAAACCTTATTAATCTACTCAGCTGTCCAGATCTGGAAGGTCCTCAGTGTGTTGTGACACGCATGTCCCCTTACATGGGATTTTCTTGCTCTTCCTGCCCCAAACCCCTGCTTCCTTAGTGCAGGGAGGAATCAGCTGAAGCACTGGAGATATGTGACTTTAAAACCATCTAGGTCACCTGAGGAGGTGGAGACAGGGCATTTTTAAGTCACAGTTATTCACAAAATATTTTGATCACTCATTGACTATGGCTGGATGTCTGATGTATATGAAGCCTCTTCTCACTGTACATGTTTGGTGCAGCTGTCTTCCTGGAATAATACAAACAACTCAGATTGTCACTTCTTCCTTACGGCTTATCCTATAGGTGCATGGAGATGGCTGGACTGGGAACGATACTTTTGGGTATCCAATTGGGATCCAATGAACCATTGGGTGAACTGGTAGCACACAGCAAAGCACAGGTTCAGTAACACCATTTAATAAACTTTCCTTATCCCACTTTACACCTATCAACAAGTACTGAACCTTGACTCATCCCAGGAGGGTTCACAGCCCTATACTGTCCTATGGAAAGAAAGGAGGCAGCTTTGGGGAAGACAACTGTGATTGGGACCCTAGCAAAGATGCTTGCCTTGCTCTGCATGAGAATAAGTGCTGCTCTTGAGCAAAGTTATCTCCTAGCTTCTGAAGCAGAGCCAGAAGAACTGCTGTTATCCTACACAGTTGGTGTGACTTGCTATAGCTGCTTGAAGGGCTGTTGCAAGGCACTGGTGAAAGAAAAATGCTTTTGAGTTTCAGCTAGGCAGGTCAGCACCTTCTTTATGGGGAGCTTGTGGGGCTCCTCCTACCCTCCTTCCATTAGCAAATGAACAGGATCACCATCTACAGGCACCCACAGACTGCAAGGCTGGGGACTGGTCCACAATAATCTATTCCCCAGCTTCCTGCAGGTGCACCCAGAAGGATGAGGGAGCAAATGGTCTGAAGTCAGGTCCTCAGCACTTCAGAGGAGCATTGCCCATTCAAAACACTGTGTGAGCACAGAAGCAGGAGGAAGCAGTAGCGCACACAGGGGACAGGAACACATCTTGATTTTCCCCACTCTTCCTTCAGGAGATATTGGGGTGCTTTTACTTAGCTGATGCCTGCGGAGAGACAAAGCTCCTGCATGAAGCCCATGGCGCAATTACTTGCTGCATTGGCAGGGTCAGGACTCATGTGCCATCTGGTTCTCCCCACAAAAAAGTCCCTGTATGGCTCTCAAAGAAGGACTTGTGTACCTCTAGTAATTGTCCTGCAATTTAATGTTGGTTGAGCATTGCTCCTTTTGCTTAGGTATCCTGCTGAAAAACATCCAAACAAAATCCATCAACAGTAAATAATAAATGACCACTGATCAGCAGAGTCACCATAACTGGCTGGTGTATGGCCTTGAGCTAATCTTACCTGAATCTCAACTGATTAGCTACAACTCAATGATTATTGATAACTTGAATGTCCACTTCTGTTCTCCTCACTGCTGCTGCATTCCCCATCTCTGGGCCAAAGAAACTGAAGGGGTTCGTCATCAGGCCAACAGGGATCTGTGAAGAGACAGCACTGAAAGAGCACTGATTTACAACACTTGGAGTGAAGTGGTAAGTGAAGCAATAGCTCCTTTTCCATGACACTTGCCCTGTGTTTTGTAACCTGCCTCATGGTCACCAGATGATTAGGACCTTTCCTGAATGCACGATTTCCCTTTCCCCAAATGTTTACGATGGCTGGTTTCAATTATTTCTTTCCTTCACACCCTGTATTTCAACCTGCCTCGGATGAGCAATTCATCTATTCTACCAAATGACTTACCAAGATAGATTTCACATACAAGGCAAATATATTTTGCTTCCCCACACAATTGCACAATGCTGCTTTTTTTTCATAACTCTTCTTTCTTTAACTTATTCCAGCAAACTTTACCCAGCACAGAGCTTTCCACCTGTACAAGGTGAGTATAAAGTGCCATTGGATAAAAGAAATCCTGTGTTACTGCATTTCCCACATTACTTAATACATAGAAATGTGTGAAAAAAGCATTGAGGTCCTTGTGTAGGGCTGTAGCAGTGTCCCACCACAGAGCTTCACATTGATGTTTATGTTTAGAATAACTGGTGCCAATGCAGTGTTGCCCCTAGTTGTGCTTTATCTATTCATGTGTACTCACACATGGACATCAAGCTCTGATGATGTTGTCATCATGCAGAGGTCATTCTGTCTGGTGAGGCTACACTGTAGGTACTGGGTGCAGTTTTGGCCATCACAGGTTAGGAAGGACACTGAGATGCTAGAGAGGGTGCAGAGAAGAACAGCTGGGCTGATTAGGAGTCTGAAGAACAGGTCTTGGGAGGATAGACAGAGGGAGCTGCAGAGGTCTGTTCAGTCTGGAGAACTGAGGTTGAGGGCAAACTTTATCGCTCTCTACACCTACTTGAAGGGAAGCTATGGTGAGGCAGGTGTTGACCTTTTCTCCCTACTGACTAGTGATAGGACAAGAGGAAATGGGGTGAAGTTGTGTCAGGAGAGGTTCAGATTGGATATTAGGAAAAATCTCTTCACAGAAAGAGTGGGGAGGCCTTGGAACAGGCTGTCTAGGGAAGGGGTAGAGGCACTGCTCCTGGAGGTGTTAAAAAAACAGGTAGACCTGGTGTTTCAGGAGATGGTTTGATGCTTAGGGTTTGTAAGGCAGACGGTTGGACTTGATGATCTTGAAGGTCTTTTCCAGCCTTGATGGTTTTATGATGCTTTGTGAAGCTTGTAAAAACCTCCTTCTCCCACATGTTTATACCTTGTGAATTGTTGAAACTAATTCAATTCAGAATTGTGGGACAATTGATATATTCAGTGCGTTTAACGTATATGGTTGCTCAGTATTTACTTTTGCTCTTAGCACAGACTGGACGCACAGAGGGTTGATAAATTAGTGATGAGGGCTTGGAGAGTGATTCCTTGGAAGTGTCACTGTGTGGGAGCCAAGTTTGGTACAGACACTGCTGTGGTACCCAAGTGAGTTTAGATTTGTGTCAGTGAAAAGCACGATGAATATCCAAGAGAGGCTGAACTCAGCAAAATCCATCTGCAGTTCATTGAGGCAACACATGGAGAGAGTTCACTGGGAGTTTATCATGGGAACTGTTGAGGGTTAATGGCCAGCAGAGCAGATTGAGCTGTGGGATTACTAAATAATGAACTTTTCTCTCCAATAAATTTGTCCCTGACTTATAAAAAATCAATAACATGCTACACTTCAGACAATTCTTTTTTTAATTCTGGTGAGGGGAATCTGGGCTCAGAGTAATTTTTAGACTACTCTTTCATATATATATATATATAAATATATTTTACCCTGACCATTTATACAAAAGCACTGATGTGCCACATTTATTGCAGCTTCATCACCTAGATAGATTTTTATGTGGGTGCCTGGCTATTGCTTTTGTTAATCATTCCTTTCTCTTCCCTCTCCAGTCCCTCGCCTCCCTCCCCTTCTATGCCTTTTATGACACTGTCGCCTGTGTAGATCTACAGGAGGGTTTTCATGTCATGTAGGATGTCAGAGAGGTCAGGTCAGCTGAGACAGAGCCAAAAATATTAGCAATTTCTAGCCACTGAAGAAAGAAATTGAAATAATAGTTAGCACTTACAAATGGGCAGATTTTCGACTGTAAGAAGAGGGAGAGCTTAGTTTATTTTTTTAGTTTTATTTTGTTTCTAAGGGGAGAGGAGATGGTTTCTGCTGCTGGCTACAGAACAGGCTCACTGTGATCTGGCTCTATGTTTTTGGGTTACATTTGAATTGGAAGTGGATGCTGTGCTGGTAACCGGTTCTGTATGGAAATAAGTCCCTTAAATAATCCTGTACAGTGGGTTCCCTCATCATACGTCCCCCACTTCAATGTAGCTAAATCATTCCTTGTGTTGTCCTATAAACAAATTTAAATTCTAGAGGTGTATTGCCAGGATATCAGCTCTTCTTTTACCTTGGGCATGTTTTAAATTCCTGTCTGTTCTTCAAGAGGCCAATGTACAGGACTGGGAATCAAGCCCCAGGCAAAAGGTCTTGGTAAGCATTTGAACATCATGACCTTCAGCAAGCCACTCGACTGCTTTGTGACTTCTTTCTCTTTCTCATATAAAATGATAGGAAAAGTCAAATCCAGCTGCCTTGTGGTTGCACAGATGAGTAGTTCCATCACAGAGCAAAGAACTTTGCCTCTTTGACAGATGTCATGAGTAGGTATCGGTGTAAGGTTGTGTAGTGTATCTGTGTGTGGGTGCTCTACTGCCCTAAAAACAGGTGAAGTTAGAACCATTTTGTTGTGTCCAAGTCTCTTAAAATCTAATGTGATTTCAGATTAGCATTCTCGGTCGAAGGAAGACAGCACCACTGTCTACCATGTTGCTTCGTCTTTGTGAGGGCACAGCCCAGCAGAAGTGCACTCAAATAGTCAACAGACCAAAGTTTTCTTGACCTTTGCCCTGGTCTGTGATGCTGGACTCCACTGTGGATGGGTATATGTGAGACGGTAGCAACTGCTGGGGAATAGGAAGTTAATTTCTTCCAGTACTATCAGCTGCTGCCTTCACCTTGTCCCTCATAGCAGTTGCACATAGTTCACATTTTCAGGGTTCTACTTGGGTCTCTGTTCCAAACATGAACAGTTTAACCTTGGTCAAATGATGACTCTTTCCCTTTCAGGAAAGAGTCATCCCATACCTGATGCTGCTTTCAATAAGTCCTCAAGAAATCCATGACTGAGATGCAGAAGATAGGTGATAAGGGGCGTTTCATAAAGAGCATGGAGTCCTGCTCCACCCCTGGATACCATATGCATTATTAGGTCCACAGAGTTCTGTCTCCTTTCTGTTGCCACAACAACCACAAGAAGTCATTAGTGATGTCTGGCCAGAGAATTGTCCCTGCTACTACTGTTCTGTTAGATGATCAAGTACACTTCCCTGTGAGGAGCAGCTAGGATGATAAACTCTACCATCAGGATGTCAAAAGCCAAGAAAGAGGAGAGATTTCTGGTTTTCAATTGCATGTTGTTTCACAGCTTGGTGCAGGTTGGGAGTGACCTTCAGGTTATGGACAAGACAACATCCCCAAAGGTCAGCCATCTAAGCTGCCCATTTAAACCAAAAAGACTTCCGGCTTAGCCCTCAACCTACTGTTGGCTCTTCCAGAGGGCTCCCCTTGTCTGTCTACTGACAGTCTTCAGCAAGGAGGTTTCCAGTCCAGTGTTTGTGGAAGGTCTTCCAGAGCACAAGGAAAATCAAATTGATGAGGCATTAAAACAATAAAATAATAGTCTGTGGCTTTCTGTTAACGGTGACTTACAAACCTCCTTGCATTCTCTGGAAGTTTACACCGTGCTTTTTTGACAGCTATCAGAGCTCAACATTCCCCATTCACTTGTAATTGCAGTTATTAACTTTTGGAGGGAGGAAGATTTATAGGCATTATGAAATGGCCTGAATATTCTTTTCCTTCCAGTGTCATATTGTCCTCATTTATTTAAAAATCTCAACAAAAATCAGACAGTTGTTGCTCATTAAAACACCATCATGCAGGAATGCAGTGTCACGTCACAGAGGATGTTTTGGAGCCGTCTTTGGCCTTTGCTCTGTGACTTCTTCATGAAGTTCAGGGTGTGCCTCCATGCCACAGCGACATCGCACTGAGCTATGGAGCTTCCAGCATGCTAGGGCTTGGCAGTCACACCAGAAAAGTTTGCTTTCAGTATCTAGGATTGGACTGGATGATCTTTCCAGATCGCTTCCAATCTGTAATGTTCTGTTCTGTGAGTTGGTTTAGGTGATCCTGCTGTGGCAGGGGGATTGGACTAGATGATCTTTCGAGGGCCCTTCCTATCCCTGATGATTCTATGATACTATGATCTGCTCTCTGAGCCTTGTTGATCTAGCTGAGTTGCTGATTTTTTTACCCTGGCATTTGTCCACAAGACAGGCACAAATTCCACACAAAACCCCATGCAAAACAGCCTGCATTTTAAAGGAAAATATTTAATTGGTTCTTGGGTGTGACAAAGGAAAGAAAATCAGGACACAAAGAGGGGGGAATGGAATATATGCATCATGAGACACCACACTGTCTTCCCCTGAGGATGGGCTATTCCCTCTCACCTTCTCTAAGGGATATTGTGGTAACAGAACATATCCAAAGCTGAGAAGTCAATTTAAAATCGCAGGAGACCTCGTCTCCTCTGTCATGACTGCCGTCAGCATGGTAGCATTTGGCAAATATTTTGTTGACTTTTGCCATGGGCTTGAGCCCTTCGATCCCTGAAACACACCAAACCATTCACTGAGTATCTGAGACTGAAGGATCTCAATGCTGATACACAACATAGTGTGAGAGCCCCACCACTGCCAGCCTTCTCTTGTTTAACCCTCCTTAAAGCTCAACCCTACAATCACCAGAAAAAAGGTAATTTCTCAAAGACCATCGTGGTACTGCAAGAGATGAGACAGAACTTCTCACGACCATCAGAGAGTCCATGTTTAGTAACATAGTTCTGATCCTTTGTAGAATACAGAACTTACATCTTGGATATTTGAGTGGCTTTCTGTGGCTTCACAGAACCACAGAATGGTTGAGATTGGAAAGGACCTCTGGAGATCATCTGGTCCAGCCTTCTGCTCATGTAGGGCCACCTGGACCATGTCTGCTCGACATTCGAAGATCTCTAAAGATGGAGACTTCATAAGCTCACTGGGCAACCTGTGCCAGTGCTTGGTCACCTTCAGACTACAAGGGTGTTTCCTGATGTTCAGAGGGAATGTCTTGTGTTTCAGTTCGTGACTATTGTTTCTGATCCTGTCACTGGGCACCACTGGAGAGGCTGTTTCTATCTTCTTTGCACCCTCCCTGCAGGTTTTTTCACTCATTGATAAGACTATCCTGAGGCTTCTCCAGGCTGAACACTCTCATCTTCTTCAGTCAGCAGAAGAGATATTCCAGTCCCTTCCATCCCCATGGTCCTCTGTTGAACTCTTTTCAGAAAGTCCATGTCTCCTGTAATGGGAAATCCAGAACGGGACACAGTACTCCAGCTGTGCCCTCATCAGTGTTGAGCTGAGTGGAAAGATCACCTCCTTCAACCTGTTGGCAAGCCAGGATAACATTCCTCATCTTTGCAACAAGGGCACATTGCTGGTGAGCTTGGTGTCCATCACCAAGGCAAGCTGCTTTCCTGCTGGAGGCCCCCAGCAAATACTGGTGCCATGACTTGTTCCTCTGCAGGCGCAGGACTGTGCAATTCTTCTTGTTGAACTTCATGAGGTTTCTACTGGCCCGCTCCTACAGCCTGTTGAGGTCCCTCTAGACCCAGAACTGAGGGACCAGGGCAGCATGACCTTCTGGCTTGTTATACTTCTTCCTTTTAAAGAAACTCAGTGAACCAGGATCACTTGAGCAATCAATCCAGTTACAGCATTGCCATGGTTTGTAAACATCACCAATGGGAACCACCTGCTGCCAGCAAAGCCCAAAACGCTTTGCAGGATTTGCCATACAAGGACCAGCTCTTGCCTGGCCTCTGGTGCTCTGTTCTAACTCAGGCATGGCAGTTACATGTTGGGGGGAGCTGCCAACCTGAGGAAACCAGCAGCCATACAGCAATAACTGTTAATTGACTGAGAGCCACTGCTGAGTTGCCAACGAGAACAAAAGAACAAGCAGCTGGCTTTGCCATCTGCCCCTGTTTAAATGCAGCTAAAGGAAACTCCTCTCCAGAGTTCCCAGCTGTGAGGAAAGGTAAGAAACCCAGCAATAATGTGGGGCTGTATGTTGGCTGAGTCCATTGGTCCCAGTCACTCAGACATGTGAAGCCATCCGCACAAGATGTGCTAGGCTTCCCAGTCCTGTGTTTGCAGAAGATAGTGTTGATGAGTTATGATGGACACAATCCTCCGTTCAGCTGTGCAGCTTTCAGTTATTTCTAGTCTGGTTGCAGTCCACCGTGAATAAAAGGCCAGGTGTTCAGAATTCACTCAGTGCCTGAAGTATTTGCAAGAGCTTTGCTGCGTCCTGTGTCTCTTTCCATCTGACTGTGCATAACCCGGAGAGTACGTGATGCTTCACCTAAGAGGGGATAGAAGAGGCTGCCTGCAGACTTCGTCCCCTGAAGTCCTAGGGGTCATGAACTAGGGATTGTGAATGTCCAGCTAATTCCCCAAAACCCCCAGAGCAAAGCATAGGGAGTCCTTATTTGAAAGGAGTTTCACATGTTAAGAGGTGAGATGTGCTGGGATCCTGCTATAATTAGGAAAGCTGAAAGTCTATACCTAAACAAGGTATTTTACCTTCAAGACATAACCTTTTAATGTTAAATATCCAAGCCATTTATTTGTACTTAATTTTTATTTTACAGAATCATAGAATCATAGAATCATTAGGGATTGGAAGGGACCTCAAAAGATTGTCTAGTCCAATCCCACTGCCACAACAGGATCACATAGATGAAGTTGCACAGGAACAGATCCAGGTGGGTGTTGAATGTTTCCAGAGAAGGAGACTCCACAACCCCCCTGGGCAGCCTGTTCCAATGCTCCATTACCCTCACTGGGATGAAGGTCCTTCTGATATTTATATGGAACATCCTCTGTTCCAGCTTGCACCCATTGCCCCTTGTCCTATCACTAGAAGACCTTGAGAAGAGCCTGGCTCCATCCTCCTGACACCCACCCCTCACAAATTTGTAGACATTAATGAGGTCACCCCTCAGCCTCCTCTTCTCCAAGGTAAAGAGACCCAGCTCCCTCAGCCTTTCCTCATAAGGGAGCTGTTCTACTTCCTTCATCCTCTTCGTTGCTCTACGCTGGACACCCTCCAGCAGCTCTGTGTCTATCTTGAACTGAGGGGCCCAGAACTGGACACAATACTCCAGATGCTACCTCACTAGTGCAGAGTAGAGGGGCACAAGAACCTCCCTCGAGCTGCTAACCACCCCCCTTCTGATCCCCCTCCAGGATGCTGTTGGTCCTCTTGGCCACAAGAGCACATTGCTTTCTCATAGTCATCCTGCTGTCCACTAGGAGCCCTAGGTCCCTCTCTCCTACACTGCTCTCAAACAGGTCAGTCCCCAACCTATACTGGTACCTGGGGTTGTTCTACACTGACCCTTGTTGTACCTCATTCAGTTTCTCTCTGCCCAGCTCTCTAGCCTGTCCAGGTCTCACTGAATGGCATCACAGTCTGCTGGGGTGCCTGCGATACCACCCAGCTTTGTGTCATCAGCAGACTTGCTGACAGTGCACCCTCATCCCTCATCCAAGTCATTAATGAATAGATTGAAGCACTATGTATTTAGTGAGACAAGGTTTGGATTTGGTACATCTACTGCTCACTCACCAAGTGAGAGGATGTTGGAATCTTCATCTGGTTAGTGCTACCTGGGATGCTTTGAGACATCTTGATTTGCTCTTTCTTGACCCTCTGTTCTGTGTCTGCCTGTCTGAGACCTCAGACAAAGCAGCAGGAAACGTTTCTCTTTCTAATATCTGAGCAAAGTGATGCTTGTCTCTTTTTTTTTTTTGCCCACCTGGAGCTATTCTGCGTTTGTTCTCTTTTGGACATCGTTGTTTCCCTGACAGAAAATGCACAAACAGCCTCAACAGAGATGAGACACTTTGAACTTGTGATCTCGTGACCGTACCTGGGAAGGAATTGCATTGCTGTTTTGTTTGTTTCACCATCCTTCTGCCCATCTCTAAGTCCCCTGCAGCTCAGACACCAGAATCTGCCAGAGCACATATTTTCTTTAAAAGGAGACAAATCCACACAACCTTTCTTCTTCCTGCCTCGTTTCTGGCTTTCTCCCTGAGCGGGTCTGTTGCTGAGTTCATGTAGTGCATACAGCACTTGCATGCAGTTTGCTTCATTCTGGTCCCAACCTGTAGCACCCAGCACTGCAAGAGCCTGGGCAAGGTGGAGCACAGGTCCCCAAAGACTAGTCCCAGAGAAGTTCTCAGCTTTTCTTTGTGACATCTGGAAACCCTCCGGCTGTGTGATGCTCGGTCCTGGTCTCACGTTAGCTGTTTTAGTGCAAGGGCTATCCACTTCATTGTGATCTGCATTTAATTACTGAGAAGAAAATGCCTGGGAACAGCCAACTAAAACATATATCCATAAAGCATCCTGTGAAAGCATAAGAAAACTGCTGTTTGCTGAGGATTATCCAAAACCAGGGCAGTTTAATCTAATATGTTTGTACCTCACTGTGTCTCTGGGAGGTCAGGAATCAAGGCTGTCCATAGGTTCAATGTACTCTGTCAGATAACGGTAATTTGTAGGGGTTGCAAGGTCCCGAGAAGATGAAAAGGAAACACTAATCTTTAGGCTACATTTGCAGGAGACATTCCCACACACAATTACTCTGGTAGTTGGATTCATAAGGAGATGACTGTCAGGAGGCCTGAAAAAGGAGGAAGACAAAAAATAATTGAGTTTGATTAATGCATCATGTCACAATGTCAGTAAGCTCGGTGGCCCTTGAGCTTCTGGCCCTAGATTGCTCTCTTTGTATAATGGAAATTAAGTCAGATTTAAGGCCATCAGACACATTCTTCCTCTTGGTTTTCCATCTCATCCTGCAACTGTCCAACTCCTGCGATGGTCTTATCTCTACTCTCCATGCACATCTCCCAGCCTTTCCTTTTCCCACCATGTGTTTGAAAAATATCTTTGTGTGTAGGTCACAGAGACAGTTCAGGACTCCACAGAATCACAGAATCATAAAATCGTAGAATCATCATAGGATTAAATCTGGCCAGGAGGATAAAGGGAAACAAGAAGGACTTCTTTGCATTCATCAGTAACAAAAGGAAGGCTAGGGATGAAACAGGGCCTTTCTGGAGGGAAAAAGGAGACCTGGTCACAGGTGATATGGAGAAGGCTGAGTTGTTTAATGACTTCTTTGTCTCAGTCTTCAGTGGCAAGTCTCTAGCCACTCCACCTGAGTCCCAGTAGACAAAGACAGAGACAGGGTGAAGGATGGTCCAACCACTTTCAGTGAAGATCAGGTTCGAGACCATCTGAAGAACTTAAATGTGCACAAGTCCATGGGGCCTGATGAAATCCAC